>LPNX010544557.1:520618-541129 GCA_001517045.1 Pseudotsuga menziesii
AAACGCATATTATCTTCACGCAGGTCGCAGCACTCCACGCAATCTTAAGTTTTCAGGCTTCACGCCAGGCAGCTCTTCAACGCAAGGTGCAGTCACGGACCTCTTTCATTCACCTCAAATGAAAATGTATGCAGAATTTACCCCACACAAACTCTCCACGCAGGTCGCAGGAGGTATGCACGCAGGTCGCAGCATTAAAATTAATGATTTCAAATCGTAGGACTTCGTATTCACGGGTCTCCAAAGAAATTTCAGAGGTCTATCAGAAATACGATGCATAAGCATGGATTACACAGTATATATGAAGTTCAACACTGATCAAAAGCCTGAAGAGGGAGCGGATGCACGCCAGGCACACAACCAGCAGCAAGAGTCTTCAACGCGACTGTCTTCAACGCAGATAATCTCCAACATACATAATTTCTGCAATATATCAGTCTTCAACGTGGCTCATACTCAGCAATCTCTTCACAGAAGAGAAACATTCTCCAACACCACGCAGCCGTTGCACTCTTCACGCAGGTATCAGCATTCAGTCTCCAATGCCGTTTTCATGCAGCTCCCACGACTCCTCCAACGCTGGTCTAGAGGAAGTTTGCAACTTCCAAAGGGATTGAATGTGGTGTGGAACAATTGATAGTTCAACGCAGGCCCAAAACGCATTCTCCAGGTCGCATTCTACAGGTTCTCCACGCAGTATGCAAAACGCAACATTATTTTCAACTCTTCAACGCAGCAATACTATATAACTCACAGCTCGTCTTTCCTCTAATAAATAGGGGAATCAATAAGGATGAGTCTCAATGTTTGCAGACCAAAAAAAACAACAACAAAACCCATCAGATCGCAGAGATAAATACAATCTCGGTAGCTACAGATCGCAGAGATAAATACAATCTCGCATACAGCTCGTAGCATACAACTTTCAAATAGTTTATAGATATATGAAGATGGAAGAGAGGTTACCAGACTTTAAAATAATATGCCGAGCTAAGGATAGTTTCAATGCACAACGTTACAGTGCAGTCTACAAGCAATGGATTAGGGTTTGCCTATCAAGAGAGCGCGATTCAGGAGAGAATGTCACACCAGGTCATGCACAACAATTTCACAGAGAGTATGCAGAATACCGATAATTAGGTTTAGGGTTAGGTATTTTGATATACCAATAATGCATGCACGCAGAGAATATGCCAGACTAGCACATTCCAGACTGCCGACAGAAACTTTTGAAACGTCTCTTGGCAAGAAGACGCAAAGGGAATATGCCAGAGCTGAACCGGCAGAGGAAGCAGGAGAACGGCAGGCAGACTGGCAGGCAGGAGTTATGGAGCTTGGCAGCCAGGCTCTGATACCACTTGTTGGTAATAACTCCCGATTCTAATTGATTATTCAAATGCAAATGCCTATATTTATACATTTCATGAGGCGGTTTATTACCATCCTTTTCGCCTTCCTATCTATTCATATTCCTATTATTTATTTACAATAATCCTGACGGATTATTCTAACAGTCTTACATCCAGCATTCCACCGGGATACTTTTACATGTGACAACTACCATGGCCGATATCTTCTTTCATTTTTTGGTGACCCTTATTCATTTCTTTCATTCGATGGAGCCTTGAAATTCTATAATGATAGGAACCAAGTCCAATAAGGAACATTCCTTCAAGTTAGCTAGTCGATTACTAAATAATAACATTGGAAAATATCTTTGAACTGGTTAAATGTTTTGTTTTTGTGTCAATGGATGAATCGTGATCGGTCAACCAGATCTATGCTACTATGAAAAAAATAGCTTAAGACCTAAACACCCTAAAAATTTCAATCGGTTTTCAATGAAGGGTGGGTGAATGAAGAACCCACTACCTTATAGATTCACTAAAATGAAAAGGTCACAAACTGCACAACTCTCTTAGATGCATCACAACCCTCTTACATGCATCACATATTCACTAAAACAAAATGGGCATTTGTTCAGCCTTCTTTGAGGCATCACATTCAAACTTGTCACCAAACACATTGCAAGATCTACACCTTTGTGTCCTTTATTGGTGAAAGGTTGTAAAATAAAAAATTTCCGATCATAGAGCGAATCAAACATGGATATGAAAATTTTCCTGGTGAAAAATGGAAAATATTGCTAGATGCTTTGTTCACCTCAAGAGATCCATATATATTGTATCCTTCAACTTAACATTTGCCTTGGATTTGCTAAAGAATACTCAAAAGATGTTTATATCTTGCTTGGAACTACTTCTCTTTAATGATGTACACAATTTCACTCAACAAGGATAGATAGGTTACGGACTATGAAGTGCCTTCCTACCAAGACTAGGAGACAACATATGTTGTCGTGTCTCTGGTATGGTGCCATTTTGTTCCCAAGACGGTAATCTGGTTTCTATGTGGTGTCTCCAGTTTTTATAATGAGCCACAGATCCTCTAACTGCTGAGAATAATCTTTATGTATCATCTACTCGATCTGATAACTACTCAACCTATCCAACCACTCGACATATCCAACCAGCCAAATTATATTAGCTAGGAAACCAACTCCCCGGGGATGAGAGAAAGGTCCATCTTCAGGGATGCAACGTTAATTTTGTTCCATAAAGGGGTCAATTATCATACATGTTTGCCTTATCTTAAACATGAACTAGAGCAAGGCACTCGAACTAGAGTAAATCTCTTAAGGCATTAAATTTCAAGAAAACCAAACTAAAACAAGGTTAGCTTGTTTGAATATTTAACCTACCAACCTTGGCAGTGTCGACTGCCATGCATCACTTGTTACATGTATATTTTCCATGTATATTATTACATGAACTTACTTTTATTCGAGGTATAACATTGTTTATGTGCATGGTTGCATAACAATTTAAGTCACATTTTCTATTTTTATTTCTAGGTTTTTAAGTTCCTAATTTCATCTTAAAAAACAAATATGTCATTTTAATATAATGATAATTTTTGCTTGAAAGGAAATATTCACTAAACATTCTTTTTTATATTAGTTATATGTGAAACTCATAATATTCTTTCATTGTTTGCATTTTTTCTATTTTTCTTTATTTCAATGAGTAGCTTTTATATATATATAATAATTGATGATATTTTTAAATGTAATAGAATTTCCCACTTCATTGACTTTTATATCCATTTATATAGAGGTATGCTTTGAGTAATGGTTAATTGCATAACTCTGAATCCCTTTTACCCTTGGGTATTTCTAGTTCGATGGAGTGCCTATGCGCAAAATAGAATTAAGGTAAATTTCCATTCAATTTTAACATTGTTACTCCATTACTATTACCAACTACTTCCCTGGTCCATACTTACTTTTGTTTCTTTTGTGTTAGGTTCTTTGTTTTCATTCCCATGGATTCCCATTTTCATGGAAACCTTTAAGGATTTGAACTTGATTATCTCATAATTTATAGGTTATGATCTATGTCACGTCCCCACCCCTCATCCCAACGATGGAGGGGACGCGACTATGCACTGTTGTTGTCAAATGGACAAACTAGCCCCATGAACATGAACATAAAAATGCATTGGATTAAAACATACATAAATGCATAACAATTGAAATTATATAGCGGAAGCAAATCGTCCATACAAACATTCCATATCTGAACATAAGAATATACACATATGCATTAATACACAATAGAAGAAATGCAATCATTCATTCCAAGCATTCATCATGTTCATCATAATTCATTAAAAGAAAATACAAATGCAAAGGTAAGTAAACAAGAATAGAAGTAAATACTTATCTTGTTATTGCGTTGTCCTGCAACTAGCTACGTCACTACAATGTTCCACCCAACCATAGGACAGTGTGCTCATCAATCTCTCAGCATCAATGCCACCCCCAAGTTGGACATGATTATACAAGGCACTAGGGAACAACAGGCTCACACATAGAGAAAACCATCCGTTCACGGTCAATCCAACACATCGTTGGGTTTCACAGACTGTAAAAAAAACAAGCCAATGACATGGAGGGGTCCTTGGACTTACTTAGCCAAGCCAAACCATACATCAACACACAGTCATCCAATTAACATATGGTTCCTTAAACTTACCTAGCCAAGCCATCACAAGGATGCACCCAACAACAAATACCACTGTTGGGTAAGGGCCAAACATCATGGGAACCAAAAAATAGAGATGGAAATTGGGGAAAAACACCCTGACTGAACAATATGATTCCATCAAAATGTTTAATTACTCTACTAAGGAAAAACAACCTCTACAAAACCTTATACTGTAGATCTGAATACAGGAAAACGTCTATGGCACCACGGGAGCAAAAACAACCTCCCCCAAACCCACACATCGTGAATGTCCTCGGGCCATTCACACAGCAACAACAAAACAGATTTCCTAGCTTGGAGAGAGTGAGAAAAATGCAGAAAACGTGAGGGAAGCTCTCATCTTGCTTACAGAAGCAAAATGGCCACCTAAAACCCCAAAAATTGTTTCTCATTCCTTCCCATTTGCCCAACAAACAGAAAAAAATTATGAGCATGGGAAAATGAAGAAAACGGCCCAAATCGCGAGGGAGACAAAAACGACCCCTAGCAAACACTAAAACGTGAATCTCTCCTGCATATGCACTCAACATCACCAAAAATGACTTTCCCAACCATGGAGAAACATGGGAAACATTCCAAATCGTGAAGAGGTGAGCTCAACCCCCTTCTTACTACGTGAGGGAGCCCATGAGAGTGAGAATGGGTAAATAAAATGAAAGACATGGGTTCCTAATGGCTTGGGCATGCCTTCCCAAGCATTTACTTTCCCCACAAGTCAAAAACATGTTTCCCAAATACTAATGGCTTCTCCAATTCGAATTTTGACCTCCATACCCTTCCCATCCCAAGGAAATAACTTCCTTTACCAACTTAGATGACTGGGCATAAAAGACAAAAAGGGTAGTTGACCATTTTATGGGTTTTCCCCTTAGACATTTGGCTTTTCCTCAATGGCTCAAGGGTTTGATTATTTCCCCCTCCTTATTCCTTGTGAAATCATGCCCTCGTCCCTTTAACGTTGCGGTGCATAGGTAGTTGTGGTATTTTTATTAATTTGCAGTTTACATGATGTGTCAAACATATCGTTCCTGGATAGCACATAAACCATCGACATCTATTTTAATTGTCGATACATAAAATACTAAATCCATGGTGGGGCCTTTGCCTTGAGCTGCACACCATGATCAGATAAAATATTTACATCATATACAATTCAATACCACGTAATCAAAACCAGGGTGTTACAATATACCCACTAATATCCACAGTACTCAATTCATCTTTAATAAATACTGACACCTTTTGTTATGGGTTAAATGGTTTAAGCATTTCATTCCCAACACTTAATATCTTCCTATGCATGACTCCTTATTAAGGTGTCTTACATGTTGAATATTTAATTTACTAAAAAAAATAACCATTTTACACATTTCATCCATGCTTGTTGATAGGTTTTTTCAGAGGGTTCACAAGGACAGGTTATGTTATAATCTTGGCGATTGAATTCAACATCACCACCTCTGAAATGTATTCTTTTACTATACCATTATATTTTTCCTTTTATTAGTTTCATCAGGTAATTAAGTTCTCATATCTATATTTCTCATGAAACAAGGTTTGATTCATTCAACTTCTCCAAGGAATATGAAAATCCCCCTAAATCTCAGCGCACTAATACAAGGTACTTTATCCAATACTACATAAACATTTCAAGGTAAAATGTCATGAGTTCCTATTTGGTTCTTTGAAATATTGTTGCCATAACCTCTTTATGAATCGCAAGGGAACTCATATTATCTGAAATCTCTCATATCATAGAGATTAGAAAGGTCTAGGCCTTAGTTTAACGTGCTAAGTTTTCCCCTTGTAGTCTATCCATCATTTTGGTTTCCACTTAACGTTTAGCTCTTTAATATTAGGCCTCTTCATTTGACATATATCACCTCTTGTATGTAGATCCCTCCAATATGGTGTCACATATTTTATACATACTCTCGCCAAACCTTATTGTGTTCATAACACAGTTGATGACAATGTCTATCATTTGTATAGAGCATTAACGACCAATTGTCTTTCCTTTGAAAGAAAAACATATTATATATGTTTATATTATCCATACTACAGTTTCTTTGTAAATCCTTGCAATATATATATAAGAGATTCAAATTATTCGAAATCCCTTACTCAACAACATGAAATATATGTAAATAACGAATATGCAAGGTTAACATTATCTATACACATTATACACTTGAAAAATCTCCTTATTTTACCTCAATTATATATGTGAAGTAAAACTCATATCTAAATATGTAGATGCATTTGCAAGGTTATGTCTATTTTTTTTAGATTCTACCTTTTCTGCAATACATTAATATTATCACTATTTCCAGTGATCAATATGTGACCCTTTTTAATACATAATCATTTCAACTTCTTCTTAAAGTAAAGAAGAGTGGTTGCAAAGCAATGAGAGCTGGATTTGTTGCTTTGTTTGCGGAGTTGCAAAGATGTGAAGAGCAAAGTTAAGGTGTAAGGTGGCCACATAGATAGGTTGTAGGACGAAGTGGACTCATTGTTAAATTTAACTAAGAAAATTTTTGAATATAAATGTAAACGAATTTGTATATCATATATTTTCTTCATCCTAAACCTTTTTTAATCTCTTTGCATATATATGGAAATTATATATTTTTAATCCTGGAGTCTTTTTAATTTATTTGTATCTAAATTCCAACACGAATCTCAACCGGCGTTAACTAAGGAAATTATATTTTTTTAAATCAACTCTTTTTAATTTATGTGCATCAACGTACCAACACAAATCTAAATGGGTTTACGATATAAATATATGAAGTATTTTAAATCCTTCAAACTCTTTATAATTTATTTGTTGAAGAAGACCGACGAAGTATTTTAAATCCTTTAACACTTTTTTAATTTATTTGTATTAAGTACGCACTATCCAATTTTCAGTAAGGTCAATTCAATGTTTGAAAGATTATAAATATAAAAGAAATAAAGTTCAATGATGTTTGGAGTTAAAGGTTTAATGTTACTGGAAATCGTTTGACCAATCAATGTGGATTACCATACTTATACTGATCTCTTTACCAATATTATTTTAGATTATGACTATACATATACTGATTTTGCTCAACTTTTATAAGTCAATTGCGGGCTTTGTCTTTATAATAAGCAGGATATCATGTGTAACATTTAATATACCAGTTTTTTATGTTTATAGAATAAGCATTACTGAAAAAAACTTATTTCATAAAGTGAGACCTTTTGTCTTACATTGAGATGGGCCTCGACATCTTCAAAGGCCGGTCCTTCCTACGTATTCTGTATTTGAACTGATCCTATTGACTATGTTTGCTCCTGACCTCTGCCTATTGGCCCGGTCAATCTACTGTATGTATCCCTTGCGTATAGTATCATAAAGCTTAGTATGTAATAGTCTAGAGGCATCTTGATATGTTATCAAAGTAAGTACTGAATCTGTATACACACACCATAATACAAGGCATATAAGCCAAAAAAAATCAGAGCACACCTTTCTAAAAAGTTAGCAAAATGAGCAATAGCTAATGTTGCAAAAACCTATCTGTATGTCACAAAAACAAAGTTATTCATCCATGCACAATTTGGCCACACTGCATTGATTGCTATGTTATTGAGACCACCAATTTAGCACGTAGTTCTATAATCACACCCATTATTTAGCTAAGGTTGGAATGGATTTTGTTTGTTCCAATATGGAGCAGGTGTTATAAAGAGATTTCGCTCCTCCTCCTATGTTATTTGATAGTGGACAGTCATGAAAACAAGGGTCACGTATGCTTTTCAAGATACTATCATTCCACCATAGAAAAATTCAAAACCCATGATCAAACTGTAAACTCTTATTCTTTCATTCCACCATAGAAAAATTCAAAACCCATGATCAAACTGTAAATTCTTATTCCTTCTAAATGCTTGTACCGGTATTCAAGAGATTTGTACTGTGAAGAGAATGATACAAAACATGTACAGTAAACATTGATGAATGTGAATTCAAATAAGCTCACTGTATGCTGCTATATCTAGCGAGGTAGAAAGCAAACATTGTTAAAAGTCAAGGTGGAGAGCAAACAATATAATATCTGTGCGATTCCTGGGAAGGAAACCAAGGCAAGTAGCAACTGAATCCATTTTGTCACGAGAGGACGCCACCGGCTTCTTTAGCAGCAACATGACCAGCTTCTTTGGTTTGGCTTTGAAGCTTTTGTGTCTCATGGCAATACTATATTTTTACTAGAGATAAGAATCTCTAAACCAATGGAAATCAATTATAACTAATTAGGATAAAAGTTTTCAAAAGAAATTAATGAAGTTTGCTTGTCTTTTCTGAGACCCAGCACAGATTATTCCATTACAATGTCATGATATACGCGACAAGCAATGCAAAATAATATGAATGAATTTCAAACATATTTTAATATGGTGGTTCAAATGATGCGGAATCAAGCTACCAAGGTGTCTGTAAGAATGCCTTTCGCTATCAAATTTAGTTGTGTTAATTTAAGTGTGGGGTATTCAATTAAGTTACGTATTCAATAGACCAACATTTATACACCTTTCGCTGTCAAATTTAGTTTTGTTAATTTAAGTATGGGGTATTCAATTAAGTTGCGTATTCAATAGACCAACAACAATAAATGTTGATTGTGGAATTCATCGTTTTTGTCAGTGATGTCCACCAGCTAAACATGTAACTTAAACCAAACAGAAAAAAGCAACAAGTGGATCACCCGCATGAAAACAGTCAAGACAGGAGTTCTCTTTGGTTTCCATTACTCATCTGAACCTTGAAATATGTGTTCCAACTAAGTGCTTCAGCTCCCCCAGATATTGATGAATCTGGCCCGTGGTATCCCGGAAATCTTCAATACAGTCCTTGAGTGTCCGTTTTTCTTTTCTACTCATGGCAACTCTTCTGGTTTTCAGTCTTGTGGCCCAAACATAAACGTTGGGAGAATTATCAAGACTCGCCTTCACAACAGCCAACTTCAGGATATCGCTCTGCGGAGACCTCGGGACCTCGGGTAAGAGACGGTCGTAGATACATAGCCACATTGCAGGAAGTTTTGAAATACATGCAGTCTGCATGGTTAGGGATTCACGTCCCTCATTGCTATCGTTGCTAAAGCAAGTATCACAGCAATTACAGTAAAAGAAAAAATAGTAGTTGACATACCCATGCTGCTGAAACAAGTATCACAACAATTACAGTAAAAGAAAAATAGTAGTTGACAGACCCATGGATATCTCAGGGTGGAGTTACCAAATTTGTCTGGATCTAGTTAATCAATGCCAGAATTTGAAAGTTTTGTCAGTGAGGCAAATTATTTTGTTTAATTAGATTCGGTTAGGCATATATCTCTTCTCCTATACTATTTCCAAGATTCAGTCTCTCACAACATAATACGGCTATCAAGCAATGAAAATTATAGAAAGGAGAAGGAAACATATGCTGTGTAGGTTCTCCCAGGTCCGTTGCAGAATTTCTTGTGGCTAGCTAGCTTCATGAGCAGTGATTCATTGCAGAGTTGCACAAAGAGATCTGCAATGATAAGTTCTTGTGAGCAACCTCAAGTAGTCTAGAAATTGTGTGGCAATCCATTGTTCTGTTGAATCCCTAGTTCATTCAATTTATGGTGGCCTGTTCTCCTTTAGACACGCCATTTCCTTTTCCCCACGTATGAAACGCCTATCATGGAATCTGTGCATGAACTGAGTTTCCCCAGATCCCAGATAGCAGAAGAGCAGTGCAATCACAGAAGTAGTTACAGGAAGAATTTAAGCAATTCGCTGCACATACCTGGCATGATTCCTGCGATTTTATAGTCATACTGCAGAGTGTTTGTTCGAAGAAAAAATCAAGTACTGGGTAGGTGAGATTATTTGCTCAAGACATTGGGGGAATTGAAGTTGATGGCATCAGCAAAGGAATACAGATGGTCATCAGAAATAATGGAAGTAATGAAGGATCCAGCATCAACGGCATGGGGTGCTTTCTGTCCTTGTATTTTTGGACGCAATGTTCATAGCATTACAGACGGAGAGGTCTCATTCTTAAGGTCTGTTTTTATAATTTCTTAAGATGTTTCAGAAAATTTCGAAGAGATAACACACCCCTCGCCCTTTCACAGTTAAGATTAGGAAAACTGGCCTATCAAAATATGTATAAACACATATATTTGTTTAAACACATAACAAATGCATTAATATATAGATTCTCTGTATACATATCCACATTAATGTTCTATTAACTATAAATGATTTAGATAAGAATTGAAGGCCTATTGTCTGTCATGATCTTGCGTGTGTGACCAGTTCATTCCATGCATCTTCAAAGTCCTGGCCATAGAATTCGCCTCCCACAGAAACTTCTTGTTCCAGAGACCAAGTGTCTGGTCTCCCCATCATACACAAGAACAGCAAGCCCCCCAGTGCAATCTCCGACACTCTGCACTTTATGAAAACATTGAGGTCCTTCTCAGATTGCATAAATTTCTGCAATATCCTGCTTGCCTCTATTGATCCACACTCTATCCTTGTTATATAAGGCTGAATCCTTCTTAAAAACAGCTTCAGGCACCTACAATAATGATAAAAATTCATATTGTTACTTGGCTCAAGGATCTTAGCTATGAAAGAAATCGAATCAGATAATTTAATTTATGCAGAGCTGACCTCTGAAAGCCAATGAAGCGCCATGACAGAGAAGCAAACATGAATGCTCGATCTCGGAAATAGAACGTTGTAAAAGGATCCAGGGACCAGCAATAAAATATGGAGAATGGTCCAACAGCTTGAAGAGCCCGTTGAAGTCATTGGAGGGTAGATCGAAAAAAAAAAAGCTTGGAACTCCGGCATTGAGGCCCTGCCATTAGAATGATGCAGGCTATTCCTACACAGATTTGTGAGTGTTTTCACAACAAAATCGACGTGTGATACGATGTTTGTACCGATTGCATACCCAAAATCTGTGATTCTGAGAGGGCCCTCCTAGGGAAAGCTGAGCTTCTCAATGGTGGCCTCAAAGAGCGGCTGCAGTATACAGAAAACATACCTCTGTCTGTCAGGGTTCTCAGTGCAGCTTGAATCACCATTGCCTGAATACATGTGAATAATTCAGTGGAGATTATTGCCACTAGTTTCGAGTAAAGTACTGTCGTTATCCATTGCCATTGTGAGGGCTTTAGCAGTCAAGATATTTGATTCTGGAGTGATATGTGGGATTTCGCCACTCAGTCCTGGAAGGATTGGCATTCTCTTGCTCAGAAGTATGGTTTGATTGCCCCTAACCGTCCTTCAATTATGGAGTTGAGAGGCCTTCAAAATACAATAAGAAAGCAGGGATCAAGAGAGAGAAGGCTGGAAGGCTGGCAGGGCTGTGCTGAACGATATTAGGTTGGTTCCCATGTTTTCACCAGAAGACATTGAGCCGTGTTGTTACCAGAAAGATATCGATTGAGTCGGTTCAATCTGGGATAGTTCGTGCATCCCCCTCCCTTGATCAATTTATAGTTTGAGCAGTCACAACGATGGTCATTCCTGTCCCACAGCTCTGCCCAAAATTCTGCATTTACATGGGCCTGGCCTTTGCTCTGGTGATCTTATTGATTAAAGAAAGATTTTGGAACGAGCAAGACAAAACGGTACTTTTGCAAAAGGACTTCAAAACAATGGACGATGGGCTTGGCCTTTGCTCTGCTGATCTTACTGATTAAAGAATGATTTTGGAACAAGCAAGCCAAAGGGTAATTGTGCAAAATGACCACTGTGCATTAATAACATTTTTGTAGATTCAAAATGCATTTTTGTAGATTTAAAATGTAATATGTATGTACTTTACCTATTGATTAGTTGGTTGCCTGTCTTTAGCTTCAGTGATGGCCACCACATGGACGCGGTAAGAAAAAAATAGGCTTTACGAAGAACAAGAATAGATGCCCTCGTTCCTTCGCTTTGCTACTCCTATTGAGTAGCAGCTTCCAACATTTGTCTCATTGGCGAAGAAAATCCAGAAAGTTGTTCTTTGAGATATTTGCAGAGAAAGCGGCGGCCTGTCTGCACTGCAATCCAACAATCCAACAGAGCAACAGAGGTATAGACAACCAAGGTAATAGTTGGCTTGAAATATTTTGCATGATGCATCAGTTTCTCTTTGTAAATGCAAATTTTGGCAATGCAATGACATAATTCTAGACAAGTGGCCAACATGCTAGTTGCCAACAATCACACTGTAAGAGCTTGATGTTTATATTGTATAAAAGATACTATATCTGAAGGCTGCGATATCCAAACATTAAATGTTGTAGAGTTAATGTTAACCGTAGCCTTAACATTACTTCAAATACGATTTCTCCTTCATCTTATAAATGAAAGATTTATTTATATTGCCTTCTAATTTGGCTCTCGCCTCGTTATGAGGCCAAATAAGAAGTTTAAGTGGCTGTCAGGGAGGCCAATGTTTTCGATTAGCTTGAAATATTTTGCACGATGCATTAGTTTCTCTTTGTAAATGCAAAGTTTGGCAGTGCAATGACATAATTCTAGACAAGTGGCCTACATGCCAGTTGCCAACAATCACACTGTAAGAGCTTGATGTTTATATTGTATGAAAGATACTATATCTGAAGGCTACGATATCCAAACATTAAATGTTGTAGAGTTAATGTTAACTGTAGCCTTAACATTACTTCAAATACAATTTCTCCTTCATCTTATAAATTTAAGATTCGTTTATATTGCCTTCTAATTTTGCTCTCGCCTCGTTATGAGGCCAAATAAGAAGTCTAAGTGGCTGATTGGTGGAGAGGGAGGCCAATGTTCTCTATTGGTAGAAAAAGTGGCGTTAAGAAAGCAGTCAATGATGTTGAATGATGTTGATTGGTGGAGAAAGTGGCACTGAATTGATTCAATACAAACTTAGGAAAAATGTTTTGTTTTTGTTTTTGTTTTGTGTGCAAACTAATAAAATAGACGGCAAGGTGATTACAAAAGTCCCTGCTACTGCTATGCCTGGGGCAGGGACTAATAACATATATTTTTCAATATGAACTCTCAATAGGAAATGGAAACCATATATAGATAGGGTTATATTGGTTTTTTTAACAACCCATAAGCAGACACAACGTTGAAACCAAAATCTATAATACCATTTGTAACAAATTCACTATTTTCACTCTTAAATTTACGCCAACATCGACTATAGAAAATAGTGATATATAACTTGGATAAATTAATATAAACTCTTGTTTTCAAGCTATTACCACATATCCTAATCATGTCTTTGACTTTGATTTAGCCTTGACTAAAATTAATATCATGTCTTTAACTTTGATTTAGCCTTGACTAAAATTAATAACAAAATATTGGAAGTGAAACTTTTCTAATCTAATTAAATAATGGATAATATAATTAATTAATTATTTAGATAACTAAAAGTATAAAGATGGTCTACTCTTATATCTATTATTAATTAGGAAGTTCCAATTTTAACAAAAAGAGTCCCTTTGGGTGGTAATCAGAATAATATAACCCAAACTAAAAGTTAGCAAAGGAATTATCAATTATGAACCATGATCAATTATAATTTCCATTGATCAATAATGAGACTTCTTCTCTCTTTTCTATCACACACAAAAATTGTGATAGTGCATGTGGATAGTTCTCCTTGAAATTATTGATTTAATTACTATAGCACATTTTCATGAGGGTTTTGTTGTTTATTAATACATAACTAAGCCGTCTTAAAATGAGAAATCTTTAATATGCTACCTAACAGAATTGAGGGTTGTAAGCCCTTAAAAAAAAAATCTCCCCATCGAATTTATGAACACAGTAAATACAAACCATTCAATTATATTGTCTTGAATCGATATGTGGGTGGGTTCTATTCATTCCATACAGTCTTCCAATATAAAAGGCGGAATACTATTACAAACATCTTTCTCCAGTAATTCATTCTCTATGATTATTTTAAAAGAGAGGTTTGGAAGTGAAACTTTTCTAATCTAATTAAATAATGGATAATATAATTAATTAATTATTTAGATAACTAAAAGTATAAAGATGGTCTACTCTTACATCTATTCTTAATTAGGAAGTTCCAGTTTTAACAAAAAGAGTCTCCTTGGGTGGTAATCATAATAATATAACCCAAACTAAAAGTTAGCAAAGGAATTATCAATTATGAACCATGATCAATTATAATTTCCATTGATCAATAATGAGACTTCTTCTCTCTTTTCTATCACACATGAAAATTGTGATAGTACATGTGGATAGTTCTCCTTGGAATTATTGATTTAATTACTATTTAACACATTTTCATGAGGGTTTTGTTGTTTATTAATACATAACTAAGCCGTCTTAAAATGAGAAATCTTTAATATGCTACCTAACAGAATTGAGGGTTGTAAGCCCTTAAAAAAAAATCCCCCCATCGAATTTATGAACACAGTAAATACAAACCATTCAATTATATTGTCTTGAATCGATATGTAGGTGGGTTCTATTCATTCCATATAGTGTTCCCAATATAAAAGGCAGAATACTATTACAAACATCTTTCTCCAATAATTCATTCTCTATGATTATTTTAAAAGAGAGGTTTCACACTCAATGGTTCCTACAAATCTTATGGAGACAATGTATTGGTTCTTGTTACGCTGCACCTGTACCTAGGGAACCTTCAAGTGTACCCCAGGGAGAGAGGGCCAATTTTTTCAACCAAGAGGGGTGTCATCGAGCAATGGTGGTTATGGCTAGGACCTTTGGTCATCCTTTATAGGCACTATGGATTAATGGCACTGTTGGCTTCCCTTTATTGGGGTTTTTAATCTTGGGGTTCGTGTCCGGGGCCCTTAAGGGTTGACCACTGGGTCACATGGATCAATATCATATTTATGTGCTCTGGTAGCCTTTGCTTCAGTTGTGAGACATTCATCTCCCTTCAAAGCCACTTAGGAGACCCTCCTAACCCTTTAGTCAGTGGGTTCCTGCCCTCCATTGACTTATCTCCTCAGAGGAAAGCCACCCTCCATGCCAGGCCTTTTCATTCATTAAGGAGGATGTTGAGGTATTTTACAACATTCTAGGGATTAGATGGGGTATAACGCCCTCCCTCCAGCTCAATACATCATCTCATTTAGAGTGATTCTCTTATTTTAGCATCTTTTAGCACCGAAGGGTACAAATACCCCAAGTAGCCTACCTTGAGCCTACCTTAGGCTATATTTTATTATTATTTTATTTTAATTTTTTAGTTAACATTTTATAATTTCAATTTAACTTATTTTAAGGCATGTAGGCCTGGATATTTTGTAAAAACTGAGTGCAAGATCATATAAATAGATCTCCTCACTTTAATTTTAAAGACATAACTTATGGGATAAATCATTATGCATTTTTTTTACCCTTCTTAGGGCTCTTTGGATAGATGTGCCCCTCTTGAGGGATATTTTCTAGGTTAATAAAATATTTTTCTGGTGTTCTTTGGTGAAATTCTTTTGCAAGGTGATTTTTTGATTTATTGGCTAAACACGAGCACTTGGAGGTGAGGCTTTTTATCTCTTTGTTTGAATGTTGGTATATGATGCATATTCAGTACTAAATGGTAACACTATTGATGCATCTTCTCCTAGAATAGGCCATTTCCATTCTTCTTGTCACCTTAGCAAGTTGAGGCACATCTCCTTGTGAGAGTCCTCTAGGTTTTCCCCTTAGTTTTCTAGGCTAGTTTCTTGACCTAGGATCTCTTCATCTCTAGGTTATCCATCCTCCCTAGATTCCCTAGGTTAATCTAGGGCTTTGGTAGGGTTGATTTCTCTTTGCCTTCACACCTTTTCATTTTCAAAACCTACTATTTAGGGTTAGTTCTAGGTTAGTTTCAGGTCTACAAAATTTATAAAAATATCGTAAAATCAAATATTTGGCCAATTTAGGGCCTTCCAAAATTTTCGACTCCTAAAGTTTTGGGCCCTAAAATTCTGCAACGTAAAATATCAGACCCAAAAATCTCAAACCCTAAAATATCAAGCACTAAAATTTTGTGACAAAAAATCTCAGGCCCTAAAATTCTGCAAAAATTCCACGTCCTGGAATTTCGTGCCCTCCTAAAATTCCACACCCTAAAATTCTGCTCCCTCCTAAACTTCCACGTCCCTAAAATTTGAGTACCTAAATTTTCTGGCCCTTAAATTCCATGCCCTAAAATTTCGGCCACTCCCTAAAATTTCGGGCCCTAAAATTCTGTGCCCTAAAATTTCAGGTCCTCTCTAAAATCTTGAGTGTCCTAAATTCTCGGGATTGAAATTATGGCCTGCTGCTAGAAATTCGTCTTAGACTTTCTTGAATATACGGGTTATATATACTGTTGGCCTAAATACTGATTTATGACTGATACATAGTAAAGTTCACACTTTATCTCTGATATACTACTATTCATTAATAGTTCATGGTGTATGAATGCTCGTAATTTGGATAATATTTGTGTGTCAATATTGTTATATGATACATGCATTATCTAGGACTGAAATTGGTTATTTGAAGTAGATGTATAAATGAAATTACAATCCATTTTCATAGTACAAATACTCCACATTCTGATTGAATCCATTAGGCACTAGACACTAACTTCACATGTTGCAAGATATATATGTGTCTAGGTGTCTTTTGTAGAGTTCCATAGGGATCTCCCCTAGGTTAGTTTTAGGTTCACAAAATTTATAAAAATATCATAAAAATAAAATATTTGGCCAATTTAGGGCCTCCCAAAAATTTTGGGCCCTAAAATTCCGCACCCTAAAATCTCAGACCCAAAAATACTAGACCCTAAAATAAGATCCCTAAAATTTCGTTCCCTAAAATCTTGGACCCTAAAATTCCGTGAAAATTTTGCATCCTAAAATTTCCTGCCCTCCTAAAATTTTGCACCTTGAAATTCTGCACCCTCCTAAAATTTCACGCCCAAAAATTCCATGTCCTCCCTAAAATTCCACGACCTAAATTTTCGAGCCCTAAAATTCTGTGCCCTAAAATTTTGGTCACTCCCTAAAATTCTATGCCCTAGAATTTTGGGTCCTCCATAAAATATCGGGTGTCCTAATTTCTCGGGCTTGAAATTTTGGCCTGCTACTAGAAATCCATCTTAGACTTTCTTGAATATATGGGTTTTATATACTCCTGGTGTAAATACGAATTTATGACTAAGACATAGTAAAGTTCATACTTTATCTCTGATATACCATTGTTCATTAATAGTTCATGGTGTATGAATGCTTGCAATTTGGATAATATTTGCATGTTGCTTTTGTTATATGATACATGCATTATCTATTAATGAAATTGGTTATTTAAAGCAGATGTATAAATGAACTTGAAAAATTCATATTCATAGTACATCTACTCCACTTTATGATTGACTCCATTAGGCACTGGTCACTAATTTCACACATTGCAGATATATTTGTGTCTAAGTGCCTTTTGCAAAGTTCCATAGCGCTCTCCCCTAGGAGGTTTCGACTTCCTAAGAAGTTAGGAGAACTGACAAAGGTGATAGTGGTCACTTTCTCTGCATATGCTTTCCGTGGCTTGGAATGTCATTTCATCCGGTAACATTTTGGCATCGTTGTCGAGGACCATTTCAAAATTTTAAGTGGTTGATCCAAAGTCATTTCACACCCCTAGAAAGAATGACAATTGGTAAGAAAATTTAGGTAATCCTTTCTTGGTATTTTGAAAACATCACTGTCAAAGACTAATCTTGCAAATCTTACCTGGCAGCTCCACAAAGAATAAGCCCAACAAGGCTTAACATTTTGGCACCATTGGTGGGGACCTCAAATTCATTGGGGTGATTTATCCAGGAAAGAACGACATTTTGGTAAGTATTGAAGTCCTTGATTGTACATGATTGCATATATTTCTAGAAATGACTAACCTGCAGGATTATCTGGCGACTCCACTTGGGAACTCAGCCCCCACCCCATCAATCAAGTACACCCTTGTTTTGTTTAGTACTTTGATGATATGTTTTTAACTAACCTGGTAGGTCTCTCCTATCGACTCTAATCAAATAAAAAAAAGTGCTCTATAAAGACAAGGAAGGCTGACGATATGGTATCCAATTACGAATTGTGGATTGATATATTGGATTTTTTTAGCATTCCAGGATTTCCACACAAGTATGTCATTCAAGAAGGTGGGAAGACACTTTTCCATTATTCCATCACTATAAGTACCATGCAACAACACACATGCATACATTCATGTAATTCCTTCGGAAAAGAAACATTGTACACGAAGACATTAGAATGAGGATATTTTTGCTATCTCTTCACTTAGAAGACAACTTCTATGTTAGGAATTGATATGAGGGTTTTCCTCGCAAATTTTTTTCTTCATTCAGGTAGTTCATCAATGCATTCAACATGGATTGGTATTATGGTATCGAAGAATAGAAAATAAATTCCATGATCGACAGTATATGGGAAGAAACACTGAGAAGTAGCCATACACAAGATGATTTGAGCGAAGAAATCAAAGATGATATTCCATTTGAATTTAAAGATCCTGATAATCCGACTGCTACCGAAATGGAAATAGGTTTCACTCATCTTGATTGATCAAACTTCCCAGGATATTCAAATGAGTTACCGGAAGTATTCTGGCATGTTAGAATAATCAAACCCATAGTATTACCCACTTAGACATTAATCATTTATTTTTGTCTTATTTGCCTAGTTCATGAGTCCCACCATGTGCAAGTTGCTAATTGCCTATCCATAGAGGTCAAAATTGCCATATTTGACTCATGTAGCGCTTGGGAAAGCCTTAGGAATCAAATCTGCTTTATTCCTAGCCTCCTAGGTGCCCTTCTGCTTTTTCTGCTTTATTGACTGCTTTTTCAGTGTTTTAAGGCACATAGGAAAGCAAGACTAGGTGAGGTGAACTTGTTTTCTTTACCTTTCATCCTCCACTCTTTCCTCCATGCAAAAGCATGTATGAGCTTCCATTCCACCACTCATTAGCTTTCCCATGCACCCTTTCCAATTCGTGAGCCTCATGACAGATTTGGGATCATCTTTTTACACCTATGGGGGATTTGCCTATTTTGGGTAAGCCTGCTTTATGCTAGTTTTGGATGCCTCCTTATGCATTCGATCTCTTGATGTATTCTATATATTCAGCAACCTATTTTATTACAGGGTTGGCTATTGTACACTGAGTTAATATAATTTTGTGTTACAGCTCCATTTTCAGTCTCCATTGTTGACAATTTTGCATAATCAATTGTAATTTGTTGTGAGTGAAATTAATCTATTGCTGGTCATAATTTCTACATGGCATACCTTCAAGGGTGACCATGATAATTCCACACATCATGTGGAATTATTTATGACTTTGGCTTCAAAATATAGTATTGCAGAAAAATAAGATGTTTACGTGTGATAATTTGTCCTGGACTTGGGACGAAAGGACCTTGCTTAGTTTTTCGTCCTAGATAAAGGAACGATATCATCGTTTATAGAATTGGTGGAAAAATTCTATAACCACTGGGATTTAGAGTGACGTGATGAATGGATACCTCATGTCAAGCTTGTAAGGAACTTGTTCATTAAGGAATCCCAAAACAAAGATCAAGTCGAAGCAGGAATTGTTCAAGGACTAACTGATGATAACTTAAGCACGACAATAGATGCATCTTCCCAAGAAGATTAATATGATGATGGTCCCATATATGAATATACAGGAGTCACATTTGAAGAAGATGAAGAACAGTAGGATCGGGTGAGCTCTCCCTCCCAACATACATTGACTTCTTATGACATCTCATACCTATGGGAACATAATGATCGAATTTATGAGGATGATGGTTATTGGACATTTATGGGTCCAAATTTCTATGATTCATCGGCACTAGGTAATATTAAATCCATATGTTGCAGCAAAGAAGAACAACTTGATGAAGTCAATCAGGTTGAGCCAGAATTTGATACTATTTGGGATGAAGAGCTTTCAATCACCTTAAGCAGGGATGATGAGGACATGATTTATGAAGAGCCCGTGGAATGAGATATGTTGTTCATTCTCCTTATGAAGCTAATGATGAATGGATCAAACCCTTTTCCACCATAATTGAAGATGAAACATTACCAAACTTTGTAGATAGTTGTCATATACAGATGGGCCATCATGATGAAAAGTTTGAATATTTGGGACCCCGTATCTCTAGTGATTCTTACATGATGTCTCCATCATACTCATCTTGCAGCAAGGGAGTGTTGAGTCTCAAAAATGTCCATTTTTCATCCACTTTATCTTCCCTATTCCTTACATTTCATCATCCCATTACCCTTTTATCATACCATTTCCATACATATATGTGGGTTTTACATTATTA
>LPNX010544566.1:4182-22559 GCA_001517045.1 Pseudotsuga menziesii
GTGGAAAGATCTAAAACTTGGAACGTTTTGCTAACTTCCTTGTAACAATTAATCAACTCCTTTGTTTGTTTTATGGAACCCGATCCAGGTTTAAACCTTGGATTCTTTATCCTTCATGATCACGAAGGTTAAGGTTTTAAACTAGCATACACACGGAACATTGGCGTTATCAAATCCATAACAATTGAAGTTCAAATTACAAGTTTTTAGAACACAATTTCAGATTAGGTTTAGATCCGTTCAATCTGTAGATTCAATTTGATTTGGTAAATTAGTATTCTTCATTATTGCATTATACTGGAGTGTAATAATAATTTGTTGTAGAATTGATCTGCAATGAAAATGTAAGAAAAGAAGCAGAATCTGTTATTCTTGGTCTTACTGTCACATAAAGTTAACAAAGTAATCTATTACCGAATGGAATCAAATGAGCACGATACAAATAGTGAGATAGATAGCTTACGTGACCTTTTAATGAAAATGACTAAAACAGCCAAGGCCGTTCGCACGTGATCCTAGAGATCAAAGACATAAGCGTATCGTGTTAAAAGTCTAGGAAAAGGATGGTCATTGACTTAAAAGCCTATATATCAAGTAAGTCAAAAAGTCTTTTTGTATTACTTAACGTTTTCAAATTTATTATAAAGTTTCATGCCACTTTGTTTGTCGTGACTTTGAATTATTAATTGTTGTGTTAAGTTATTCATAAAAAATTTATTAAGAATTTATGAAATTGTAATGGTTATTTAATATTTTATGAGTTTTGATAATTTAATTATAATATCATTAATTTTGGTATCCTATTTTCAAATATGAGTCGAATGATGGGTTACTATTTTGGTTTTTCTCTAACATGTCAGCCATTTGATAGATCCCAAATGTTTTTTTGATACTACTACAAAAGCATAGTGTACAGAAAAGGCCATTTTTTTTTGTCATGTTCTAAGTCCATTGATGTATGTAGCCAAGGTGTTGCTCTCAAGGAGGACTCACCTAACATTCTAAGGAAGCATTGCATCATTCGTGACCATGTGATTACGTGCATTGCTATTTAATTGTTTTTCCTCATCTATTTAACTATGTGTAGAATTGTATGGACCCATTGCAATTTTATATAAGTCCAGGCTATATGAATAATAGAAAGCATATAGTTCTAAGTTTCTCTCCTATTTTTTTCATTTTTCTATATAATTTTGGTTTAAACGTTCAAGTTTGTTTATTACATTCTAGTTTCAAATAACTATGAGTATCTAGGAGTTTCTACATCACTTTTCTATATAATTTTGGTTTAAACATTTAAGTTTGTTTATTACATTCTAGTTTCAAATATGAGTATCTTGGAGTCTCTACATCGTTTGGTATTAGAGCTATCTTTTGAATTCATCCTAATTAATAAAAATATGAAGTCTTAAATCCTTTTCCATATTGATAGTAAATCTTTACTTCTTAAATAATAAGTTTTAAATAGTAAATCTTTACATTCCTTTTTTATATTAATAGTAAATATTTACTTTTTAAATAGTAAGTTTTAAAGTAGTAAATCTTTACTTTTTTTATCCATGAACTAGTCTTTCTATCTGTTGAAATTTAAGGGTTAGTATCTAAGTTTTAACACAAGTAGTAAAATTAAATGCATGAACATATAAATTCGGATCTAGAAAAGTGTTGCTTAACAAAATTTAAATTGTAATAAAACAAAAACATAACTTTCATCTCTTTCAACTTAACGTTCCATTAGTCACTGCGTTAACGTTGGTCCTCAAGAATCATCAAATGCCATGTACAATAATATCATAATAAAATGATGTGCAGTAGATATCAACAATTTGAAAATCATAACCAATATTTGAATCAACCTTGTACTCATATACTTTAGGTTGATCTTGTCACCGAAGGGACAGTTAACTAGGAAAACAATTTACGTACCTTGAGAGAGAGTCTAAGAGGTGTAGAGCAGAAGCATACTGACCCCTAATTCTTAGTTAACACACACAGTCATACCCAGTACAGTCATGTAGAAAAAAAACACACAGTCATGCTGATTAAGGATGCAGTCACATAGTGCAGAGACACACAGTCATACTTTGCACAGTCATGTTGTTATAATCATGTTGAAAAACTACAGTTCACACATAAGGTGAAGCTCACGGTCATGGTGTGAAAACCCCACAGTTCATACAAGAGCATTGATCACGATCATGCTAGGGAAGGATGCACATTTCACATAACACAGATCTACCCATAGTCACGCTAGGGAAGACACAGATAGAGTCATGATCAAGACCCTACAGAGGAACCCACTGGATAGAGGGCCACAGACAAGCTGGGTAGAGGTCATGCAGGAAGAAGGCCTTAGACAGACTGGGAAGCGATTACACAGAAGAAGACCTCAGATAGACTGGGTAGCGATCACATGGAAGAACCCAGGTAAGAGGGTCACACACATCACACGTAGATCAAGGGAGAAGTCATGCACAGAGGTGCAACCACGGGAGATTCACATGCATCGAACATGGAGTAGAGGATGGTTCATGTGCATATTGCGCGGAGTAGAGGAGGGATCACACGCAGAGGAGTAGCCAGAGATAAGCCACGTGGGAAGAGATCCATGCAGACAGATTGGGGAGTTGTGGCCAACAACAGGCATGGATAACACACGCAGGAAGAGTTCCATGCGGGAAGTGGAGTTGCAACCGACAGCAGAGGTAAGACACATTGGAGAATATCCATGCAAGCAATGGAGTCACAACCGACAACAGAGGTAAGACACGCTGAAGAATGTCCACATGGGAAGTGGAGTCGCAACCAGTAGCAGACATAAAACATTTGCGAATACAGGTAAGTAGGATAGCTTCCGATGGATAATAACATGAAGGTTAACCTCGTCCATTTATAAGGTTTTGGGTGAAATTAGACTAACGTTAGGATAGTGCCGAGTGTCCTAAATAAAACCAAAACAAAAATTAAATGGTCCAATAAAATAAAACCATAAAGTAAGTTTAATGGTTTTATAAAAAGGTTCAGAAGGTAAACATTCCAAAAGTTTTATACAGAGGGTCAAAGGTCATTTTTAAAACATAAAGTAACCATAACAATAAATGGTCCAATGGTCTTTTAATAAAACCATAAGGTAAATACACTTGGAATAAAATCCATAAAGTAGGAGTCATCACAATCAAAGGTAGATACAAGCAAAAGTGCCAGGACCAAGTAAGGTAAGGAACAAAGAGTCAATCAAGAGGGTCATGATAAAACAAACCACATACCCACATGATAAGGTGAACCATAAAAGGTGGACAATCAAATCCTTTAGAGGACCAATAAGACCACTAAACTTTTCTCTCTCTCAAAGTACATTGTTTTATATATTTGTCATCACTATATAAGAGAAAGATCCAAATGAATGGTACAATCCTTAGGTCCTCAAAACTAACTGCTCCTAAAGGTTAGGTGCCGGTGACATCTTCAAGGGGTGGTCAGTCCCTTGAGAAGAAACCTAGCAATAACCGCTTAGGAGAGGGGACATCACACATCATTATATTCTATTCTTAAAGAATGGATTTCAACCCTAGGATTAGTTTCAGTCTCACACTGAATCATGCTAATCAAACCCTATACCCTGACCAAGTCCTCCATTCTCCCGGAGAATGGTCCTCAGTACTAAGATGGGTTTTAGTCTCACAATCAAAGTTGATCAAATACTTGCGGAACTTACTTGGACATCGTGTCCCTGGTCCCATACCAGAATATGTATATGCCTCTACCTGCATGATATAATTGGACATCGCATCCCTAGTCCCAGACCAGAATACCCTAGAGGCACATAGGGTCCCTAGCCATATGCTAGGGGCTTTGCCATGGTATCAACCTGCTTGGTCCCAGACCAAAATTCCCAAGAGACTATTGGGGGCCCTAGGGTACCTTCTAGGATCTTACTCTACCCTAGTTAACTGACTAGGGTACCATCCTCCTTGAGAATGTGATGCAGGGGCATAGGTTGTTTGAGTAAAGTCATTTATGACTTTTCTAGGTCAAGGGAACTTAAGGAGACCTAGGGTCTCACATGTTTCTAATTTGCTTTATTTTGTTGAGAGATTGAATAAAGAGGATAAGGATACTAGATCCTTTTCCCAATGTAATCGACAGGGTTAGTTGAGCAATTCCATAATTGTAGCATCTAGTTAGTGATTTGTCAAGTGAGTCACCAGTTAGTTTAGTAAATCGTGGATTATGTTCCTTCTTTATAGGATCAAAGAAGAATAATTCGAGTTGTATTTAGTTTAGCTGATGACCTTTAAATTAATGAGCTTTTTAGTTAGCTCACAGAGCTTTGGAAGCTCGAAAAAGCTTGGAATTTAGATCAGAGGGAGCTTGGAATCAATTTTCTGAAGTATACTCAGAGACATGATTCTCTAACTATAAAGGTCTATTTGAGGAATTCAAGCTTATAGAGGTTTATTGGTATATTGGTATTGATTTCCTGTAATTGATTATGAAATTATGTAATCACTTGGGTGTAATTATTTTTTTACACAGAGAAATCACAGTCTGTTTATTAATATGTGCAAAGGGGAGATATTAATCAAGGTTTTTAATGCTAATTAGCAATAACTCTTGCTTAAATCTATATTTGTTGATTGGATTCATTGAAATCCATGATGATTAAAGGATATTTATAAATGCATTTCTAGAATTGCAAAGAAATCTTTTTTTTATTGTGCACAGGCTCTGGGAGATCAAAATCACAGTGCATCTACGGCTGCTGAGCATCATTGGACATATCAACGGTGTGAGAAGGTTTGGTAACGAGTTTACAAGCGTAATGGGTGAGATCAGGCATGCGTTTGATCGACGGGGGAGATATCACATCACAGTCCAAAGGGAAGGTCATCTTGTTAAACTGCAATGGGAGCTTAAATTTTGAGAGATGATACCTTAGCCCAAGGTCTTGTGAATCGACAACAAGAGCCATTACTTTAATGGTTTAGCGCATGGAAAGTTGAGCGCAAGTCTTAAGAGGTAAAGCATTAATGCATTGAGTGATAGAAGGCTAGTGTATGAGCGTTCAAGGATTTAGAGGAAAACTGGCGGATGTTTCCAAGACTAGAGGAAGAGTTAAACTAGAAATAGATTACTATTTTTAGCTTTGCATTATTTTCTACTTAATTAACATAGACAAAAAGTGGAATTTGGAATGGTGTTACCTATTTTTCATAGAGATATATCAACTAGGTTCATATTCTTAGCATTTCATGAATACTAACTATGTAATGAGTTTGTACACTTGACAAGGGATCTTTAGAGGGAGATAGGCTACTAGAATGGGTCTCGCAGTTGCACTAACTTTAACATTATCTTGAAGGGAGATAATACACCGGTTTAGTTACGTCCCAACTTATATAACTGTCCTTCTATAAGCTAGCAATCTATTTCTTTAACCAAAAGCTGTGAGTGAGTCAATTAGTTAGTAAACAACAGGGGTAATAGGTAAACACTTCCAAACAATCATGGGATATACTCCCTATCCCATATAGGAATAGGGATACTTTTCCGGTATCACAATAAACTTCAATAACTTTTTTTTTCCTACCAACTTGATTTTGTTATCTTGGGGAATAAACATGCATGGTCCATCACTTGAAGTACGTGTTCAGAAAATCCAAAGTCTCGATATTTGTCTCTAGGTATTCCATTCGAAGAACAACGTCAATGGAGACGTATCCATTTGAACATGAAAATTGGATGTAATCCCAGCTGCTACCTTTTCGTTGACATTCCTGGTTGAAGCAATGGGTTTTGGACAGGTAACACTTTCTTAATAAATCGAAGGTTGGATGAATCTTTAAGTAAAGTCTATGTGTAACGTCCTAAAGTATTGGATTCTCAGACAATAAATTCTAGAGTTTATTAAGGATGAGGCCCTTATAAAGACCACTATTAGGTACTTAGGACCACAAAGACAGAGACTACAAGAAACTATAGACAGACCAAAGGGTGTGTAGTGTATGAAGTATTAAATCCTTTCCATATTATTTCATGAAGTTAAGACATGATTAGTTGATAGATTTTGATATTGGTAAATGGAGGTTTAGATAAGGACCATCCTATCATAGCACGCAGAAATGGATTGTAAGCCTATAAATATGTTGGTCACACTTCATTGCAATATGAGAATGTGACTGGAAATATCACTAATAGTTGAGAGTACCTATGCCGATAGAGCCACATTCGACCATGCCTTGGATGGATTTGTCCAATGGAATTAATAAATATATTTTGTTGGTTTTACCCGGTTAAGGGGTTTCTAAGATGAATCATGGTGTTTAGATGTGCATGATGTTATGATTTGCTTTATTGCTCTATATTTTGATTGTGTATAATTTATTTTTTGTTGTGTCTTAGAACCAACAATTGGTATCAGAGCTTGGTAAACACTCATTCTCCAATGTGAGCTGTCCGATCAAGATCAAGTTACCTGAATCTACATGGTAGAATGCATATTAAATCATTGTTACACGATATCGATTGAAGAAAGGTCTTTTTCATTCTCCTAGATTTGCATCTTATAGTGTGAATTAGTGTGGTTGGATCCATTGGCATGATGGATCGACTGAAGAAGTAATGAAAGTGTTAGATCTAAGGTATGCTAAAGAAATATGGAGTGCATGTAAAAAAAATTGTGTTCGACAGGTAAATTGTAGCATGCATGTTTCTAGGTACTCTTAGGATAGTGCCAGATAAATGAATAAATGACCAATTTGAGCAAAAGGGGGTTTGAGGGGGTCGTGCACAGAGTAATTTTTAGGGGTGAAATTTTGCCAATTGGCTAATTTTTGGGTTTTTTTCAAAAAATAGGTTCGCTATTTGGTCATTTTTAGTGTCTAATATCACCTATATTTAGAAAAAAATATGTTTTTTCATCATAATATTCGCGAAAATTTACACAATTCAATGTTAATTTTATGTTTCATATTTAATATTCTCTTACATATCTATAAACATGTTTTTTTCAATCCAAAGCAATCGACTAGAATACTATACTTAAGTATAATATTAGAATCCTTAAAAAATACCTTGGTCGTGCACCACTGACTTGAAGGTTTGCAGTGGTTCGAGAGTGGGATCCCTCGAGAAAAAAAATTGGTCCTTTTTGTCTATGTAATGATTTTTGTCCATTAAAATGTTGCATGAAGACAACAATTGTAAGTCATGTCTCACTTACTTCTCCTAACCCTATACCTCTTCACCACCTCTTCTTCTCCTAACTATGCTCTCAAGCCCCTCTCCCCTTCTCCCCTGTAGCCTATCATGTTCCCCTTCCCTCCTTCAATTCACCTCTCTTCATTTGAACTTCCTAAATCCTCTGAACTCTTTGACCCTTTAAAAAATATTATTTTTTTCTATTTTTCTTGTGCCATTACCCCTTAACTCAAAAAACACATTGTTAGTGTTTCTTCCATAACTTTTTCATTTCTCAAGCATTTAAACAAAAAATGCATGTCACACTACTATACACCCACCTCTACAGACTATAAAAAAACATTTCATGATCATTTCATTAAGACCTTTAAAAGTGGGACCCACACTTATGATCACTTTGATAATTAAAATATAAAGTAAAACTTACTAAATTTATTTTGAAAAATAATCTCAGATTAATACTATTTGTTCTCTATATGTATAGAAAACAAATTAAATTTAAGATAGTTACGAATATTTTCAATGGATAAAAACCATATTCTCAAAATATCCATGTAAATTGAGGGATGCTAACTTTGAAGAAGAAATTGTAATATCTATTTTTCTGGTAAGTAGTCTGGCTGTGCTTTGAACTAGTGACCTCCTTTACAACATATAACTTCATATCAAGCAAATAGTTAATGAGCTACACCCATGCAGGCTTAAATTGTAATTTCTATTATATATACTTAATTTTTATATTTTTTATTTCAATATTTGTTTCTTCTAAATATTTATTTAAAGGTAAACATAAAATAACAAAATAATATATAACATAAAAGTGAAAAACAATAAACATGTGAGAAATATACTCTAAAATTTGTTTGTGTGATGCTTAATTAGTTTGTGTGGCATTTAGTGCTCATCAAATTTTGGATTCAAAGGTAAATATAAATTAGCAAAATAATATATAATATAGAAGTGAAAAAAGTAAACATTTGTAAAAGAAATATACTCTAAAATTTGTTTGTGTGATGCTTTGTGAGGCATTTAGAGTTCATCAAATTTTGGATTCAAATTTCATGAAAGAAATTGAGAATTTTATATATATATAATTTATTAATAAATAAAATATAAAATTATTTAATAAATTTTAATAATATAAATAAATTTTATAATTATTTGTGTGGTGCTTAATTAATTTATATGGAATTTAGTGCTTATCAAAATTTGGATTCAAATTTCATGAGAGGAATTGAGAATTATATATAAATAAAACATAAAAATATTTAATAAACTTTAATGATATAAATAATTTTTTTTACAGTATTACAGTAGCAAAAGTGCAGAGACATCAGCTACTTAGATAATTAACTGATTTTTAATTAAAAAGTTGTCTTCACAAAATAAACATAAATGCCAGTTTTTCACCACTAAAGTAGGTTTTATTATCAAAATAAAAGTTTCACTAACTCGTTAGATGCCAGTTTTCGATTAGTAACCAGGTACCTAAGTTCAGAGATAGTGCCCGAGTTACTGTGTAGTCATAAACTTTTTTTCATATTTTATTTTTACAAAAAAAGTCTTGCGACCAATATACCTATTACGGAATTCTTGCTACAGAATTACTGCTATAGAGTTAATGGACTTTTCATCGGATTCATTTTATCTATGGATATTTTTTGTTTTTTCAGTAAACAACATTTACTTAGAGAAGATATGTGGCTAAATAAAAAATTGCATTAAACCAGAAAGTAAATGTAAATAATATTTACTTGGATAAGATATGCAGTTAAATAAAAAATTGCATTATACTAGGAACTATGGATTTATATTTCTTGTGACTAAGTAACAAAGATCTACAGTAGTAAATGCAAACTCAAAAATTTACAATGATGCTGCTTCTGCGCTCAACACTTTCACAAAACACATAAACTTGAGCTTCAAACTCTTCACAAAGTTTTTTTTGTTTCTCTGCACTTTTTGTCTATATTTCTGGCTCTCTCTGTATTTTTTATTTTGTTCCTTATCACATCTTCTTCTTCTTATAAAAAACTTCTACCAACTTACATTAAAGAGTGCAATAACTATCTATGTAGAAACTTAGCTTCAACAATTTAATTTGACTGGTTTCCTATTAAACTGTGTGACAAAAACTGACTTGCTACATACTCTGATGTGCTATTGGGATCACCCAACCATTAGTCAAGTGAATAGCTTACTCCGTTACCCTGGGTGAGACCGGTCCCGTCAAGTAAATAGCTTACTCTGTTACCCTCAATAAAACCGAGCCTGCGTTCTTCTCGAATCTTCAACCTATCTCCAGGCTGCTGATCTAGTCCCACTGCTGATTGTTGTTATTTTAAATTCTGTATACACATCTTGACAGAACTGGAATACTTTATTTTAAAGTCTGTAATTAGAATTAAAAATCCAAGTGGTAAACATAGATCAAATTGAAAATGTATTCTCAGGTTGCTTGTGTCTTAGATGATTGAGATCAAAAGAAATGGATGCTGCAATGAAGAACAGAGAATGTCTAACTCCGCCTCTGCCCTTTTCAATCGACCCTCCTTTCTAATGATTACAGTTTTTCTTATGACCTTGAGGGCTAAGGGCCTTCTATCATGTTTTTCTTCTATAACAAAAAACACAGTCCCCATGGGCCCCTGTCCTAAGACTTTCAGTCCTTAATTCTTCCAAACTTATAATGTCTTCCATTATTCTTTCTACTACTCAATTATTCGTCTTCTCCATGAGCAATAATGCCCATAACAAGATTCCGCAACAAAATCTGAGGTGGATTCTGCAAATCTTGAGATCTCGGATGGTGGCCACTATGAAACTAAATAAGCTGCAAGAAGTGTTTATCTATATATAAAGTACATAACAGTTACAGTTTTTTGACAAGGTCTCTTGTAGAGCTTTGGATTCAATATTAAGATATTAAAACCACAAGGCATAAAACAAAATAGATATTAAGATCACAAGGCATAAAACCAAATTTCAAACTGGGAAGTTAGATTGGACTCGTAAACTGGGAAAATGCGGTGATCGTGGATCGAACACGCGACCTTCAGATCTTCAGTTTGACGCTCTCCCAACCGAGCTATCCCCGCTAGAACGTTTTTTCCTTTATGAAAGATATTGATTTCATTGTATATATAATCAAATGATTTTTGGAAGAAAAATTCAATTAATTGAAATACTGTGTGCGTTTACCACTTTAATTTTCAATTAACTTTAAAATAAAGTATTATAGTTCCTTCTGGATATTACAGATTTTAAAATAACAACATTCAGCAGTGGGACTAAACCAGGTAGTCCAGAGACAGAGCGAACACCTAGAAAGAAAAAAGCAAAAAAGCAGACTCCAGTAAGTCTCTCACCAAGGATAACTGAGTAAGTTATCCACTTACCCGATGCAAATAGTCGAGTAACGAAGTAAGCTATCCACTTGGCCGATGCAAATTGTCAAGTAGATAGCTTACTCCATTCTCATTCTGTAATACTGATGCTACTATCTAACATTGATAAAGGTAAGATCGTCTCCCAGGCTGAAAAGCAGATTAAGGATTTCCATTACCAGGTTGAGAAACGGCCTCTTGGATACCTTCACAGACCATCTCCGTGTCCGTCTCCTCAGCAATGGATAGAATGGCATCGCCGGTGGGCTTTACATAACTTACAAATGGGGCAAAAGGGAGTGTGCAGTCAAGCGGAGGATCCATAATCTCCAAGCTCCCCTCTAATATTCGCACCACTGTTCCCATTGAAGGTCTCAGGGCTGAATTGTTTTGAATACACCATAACGCCGTCTTTATCAACCTATTCGCCTCCTCCACACCCTCTGGCCTTTTCAATTCCAGTCCACTCTCGACCAATTCTTCCATTTTTCCTTGCATCGCCTTGCTGAAAGCTATAGATGGAAAAAACCAGTTGTGGGAATCCCGGGAGTTATCCACGTTCCTACGGCCACTGATGATCTCCAAAAGCACCATCCCATAGGCGAAGACATCGCTCTTGGATGTGATTCCCTGCTCAAAAAACCACTCGGGCGCCATGTATCCTGCCGTCCCTCTCACCTGCGTCACCACACGGCTTTCCAGATCTCTATCCAGACACCTCGCCATACCGAAATCGGAGACTTTCGCCTTGAAATTCTCATCTAGCAGAATGTTTTGAGGTTTGATGTCTAGATGCAAAATACAAAGCCTTGACTCCTCATGCAGGTAGGCAAGTCCCCGGGCAGTATCCAGAGCAATGGAATATCTAGTCTTCCAATCAAGCCACTTGTCTGAGGAGAACAACCATCTATCAAGAGACCCGTTGGCCATTAATTCGTACACCAGAATACGATGGACACCTTCTATACAAATACCATGCAATCTCACAAGATTGGAATGATTGATGGATGATATGGTGGCGATTTCTGCACAAAACTCTGGCTGTCCCTGCCTGGACTGGTTCACCAGACATTTCACGGCCACGGGTGTACCATTATTCATAATTCCTTCAAAAACTGCGCCGAATCCTCCCTTTCCAATCTCTTTACTGAATCCACTTGTGGCGATCTCCATGGTCTCGTAGGTGAAAATTGCAGGAAGGCCAGTCAGATTCTTCAGATATTCTCCATCGAATTCATTGGCACCTTCAATCCGTTTCGGAGCAGATCGTTCTTTTGGAAGTGTAGACCATTTATAAACCAATTTCCCTAATAGAAAACAGGCAAATAAGCCGCTATGAACTCGCAGGAGAACATATGTCTCAATTCCTCTGATTGTGAACTGCAAGACCAAGATGCTCAGCAGAAAAGGAACGCCTAACACCAGCGGTCTGAAGAACAGGATCAATAATCTGGGAATTTGATATATAAAACGGCACGCAGAATCGTTTCTCATGTTCGCCTGAATACATTAATCGGGTTTCAGGTTCATGTTTTCTAATGGATTTCTCTCGTTTGCGACTCCAAATCCGTAGGGTTTGTCTAAATTGTAACAGAATTTATGATTGGTAAGGAAAGTAGCTAAACATCAATTTGACGGGATGCGGTTTTGTAAACCGGTAGATTGTGACGAGCCAAAACTAAATCCACCTATCAAATACGTTTTTAAAACCAAATTTTTGTTGGTAGGCCGTCAATTTCCAAGCCTACTCCTCCCTGTTGGAAGGTATCATTTGCAAACTGTTAGAGGCTGAGTTCTTTCACCCCACGCACCATGGAGAGTCCTTTCATGTTGTTGGCTTCCTGGCTAGCTTGTTGTTAAAGCATCAAAGTGTGATTTTTGAATTTTTCTATTTATTGTTGAAATTGTATAATCGAAATGTTGAAATTGTATAATCGAAATGTTCCAGAATTAATGAGAGAGATAAATCCATTTCTATAATAAAAAAATAAAATTTCAAAGATAACACTATTATTATGCATATAACCATATACACTACTCTAACAATCATAATATACATATACAATATGCACAACTCTAACGATGACGATATGCACTACTTACGTAAGATTTTTACGACTGGTTATTTTCACATTCATATACCGGGAATGACATCTCTACCGCCATCTTATCATTTTAACTCATTTCACTGGCATTCTATCATTAAACTATTTCTTGCATTCGAGCTTCAAGCTGATAGCTGCTGTTGGGGGCGACGCTATCAATGTCCAAGCTATCATATTCACCTCAATTTATGCAATTTGCTGGATGTTCCTTTCTGATTCAATTTATTATATTCTATCAATTCGATTAGGTGTTACAATAATATAATAGAGAAGAAAATCAAGAACCATCGGGCATTATTAATGTCCACAGCTTTCAGACTCCACATCACACGTAACAAATGACAAATATTTAAAAGCAAGTAAAACAAAAAGTGTCGAATGGTTAAATACAATATCTAAAAACATTTAGCATCATAAAATCATAACCATAAACAATGGACCACCGAAATAAAGACAAGTGCAACAACACAAGAGAACAGAAAGATTTTCTTCGGGGAAACCATAAGGGAGAAAACTCCGCAAAACTTCCTCAGTATAGAATTCGACCAGGTATAGTGTAAAACCCCAGCAACAAGAATAGTTGCTCATCTTCCATAGTAGAATCTCTCTCTCTCTCTCTCTCTCGATCGTAATACTTGTTTGTAATATGTGTGAGAATGAGAGAGGCACCTCACCTATTTATATTCTTTAGTTGACTTGACCTCTAACCTAATAGGACCGACATCTCTAACTGACTCGGCCCACTTGTCCAACTAGACATCACAAATAACATTTATTATATTGACACTTGGTACTATTGACCCGAATTGCATTCGGAGGTTTACATTGATTCCTTCAGATGACCAAATACATCAAGGACATATCCGAATGGATTAACATCTCTGAAGGAGAATACAACAAAAGTACAATAGAATATCTTCCGAAGTTACAATATTTTATCACTCCCTCTTAACTAGGAAGGTATTCTACATCAACAACAACCATCATCACAACTATAAAACTGATAGATGAATCTCTATATGTCATAGGAATTTTTGGAACAACATCATGCATCATCATCATCAAACTCAGCATGAGAATAATGGATCTTCTTCTGCAACCTCAGTATGTAAATACTCAATCATCTTTTATGAGTACTGGATCATCTTTTGCAACCTCAGTATGTAAGAACTGAATCATCTATGAGTACTGGATCATCTTCCACAACATTAGTATGTGGATACTAAATCATCTTATGTGAGTACTGTATCATCTTCTAGATATTGTATCATCTTCTGCAACATCAGTATGTGGGTACTGAATCATCTTGTGAATATTGAAACTTCTTTTGTAACACCAATATGTCTATTATACTAAATCATCTTCTGGACCTTCTTTTGTAACATTAGTATGTGAGTACTAAATCTTATTCTGCCACATCAGTAGGTGAATACTGAATCTTCTTCTGCAAAATCAATATGTGAATACTGAAACATCATCCGCAACATCAATATGTAAATACTGAAACATCATCATCTGTATAATTTGTATGTAAATACTGAAACATCATCGTCTGCATCACCAGTATGTAAAAACATCATTATCTGCATCATCAATATGTAAATACTGAAACAACAACAACATCATTAGCATGTTAGTGATAAAGAAACATCATCAATAAATGCTATATCATCATCTACATTATCAGCATCGAGATGATGGAATATTGTCATCATCATCAACATAATGTTGATACAAACTCATCATTAAGAACACAAAGTGTTGTGACTTCAACCATAGTAACATTATCAGCACATGGTGTTGGGACCACAACCATATCAACATCATCAACACAAGGTGTTAGGCCATAACCACATCATCAATATCAACATACAAATGCTGAAGCAACATCATTATGAACATTAGTATAGAAATACTGAAATTACCTCATCAACATCAGTGTAGAAATACTGAGCCTTCCATATCAACATCAGTATGAAAATACTGAGTTTGCCACATCAACATCAGTATGAAAAATACTGAACCTGTCATATTAGTATCAGAGTATTGAAACTATCTCAACAATCATCCAAACAAAATCAGTATGAAAATATTGATCCTGCTACATCGGTATAGGAATACTGAAACTATCTCAGCAATCAATTCAACAATTAACAATCATCAGTGTAGTAACACTTAAACTTCAACAATCAACAATTATCAATCATCAATGTAACAACAATGGAACTATCTCAACAATCATCAGTGTAGTAATACTGAAGCACACATCCAACCATCAGTATAAAAATATTGAGGAAAACATCTCAACAATCATCAGTATAACAATACTAAATCAAACATCTCAATAATCATCAATATAACAATACTGAAGCAATCATCTCAACAATCATCAATATTGAAGAAAACATTTCAACAAACATCTTAGAAAACATCAGTATAACAATGATGAAACAATCATCTCAACAATCATCAAAACATCTTAGCAACCGTCATCAACAACTATCAACAATCAACAGTATAACAATACTTAGGATACATCTTTCCCTTCAACTTCTTAGAGCAGCATCACAGTGAGTTCTCTGGTAGATCCATCTGGGCATTTTGTCTAACTTGCTAACTCTTTCGAGCCAAACAATCCTAGTTATACAAATGGATCTCCATGGGTACCAAACAAGCCTTGTCTGGCTTACTAACCATTTCGGGCCAAAAAAGCCTAGCCAAACATACTAATCCCCCTAAGATCAACAGGCGTTGTCTGACTTACTAATCCTTTTGGGCCAAACAAGCCTAGCAAACTTACCCTTCTCTAGACTGAGCTACTCACCACTACATCCATCATCCATCTACTGTTACTCCCTCTTTCGAGAGAAGTCATTTCAGACTACACCAAGCTTGTATCGGAAATATTGAAACTTTACACGATCCAGAGGCTTAGTCAACACATCTGCCACTTGTTCCTTTGTAGGAACAAGCTTGAGCTTTACAACTCCCTTTTGCAACTTGTTCTTTAACATTCTCTTCTTGTACATCTACAACTGCATCGTACATTTACAACTTGCATCATTATTCTTTTGTGCATCTGTAACTGCATATTTCTTCTCTTGTACATTTGCAATTGTATCGTACATCTGTAACTTCATCATTTATTCTCTTGTAGGTGATTGCATACCATCCTTCCTACAAGTCAAATACAGTTGTATGATTAGAAACATTTTGTATCATATTCAAAATGACAACTTCTCATGCATAAAGATATATATAATCATGCAACAGCTACTTTCACTAATGCAACAACCATCTATATCCAATAGATGATAACTTTTCTAACACCTTCCATCTTGCCAAGACATCATTTCAGCAAAGAGGTTTCATAAGTAACAATGGAACAACAAAAGCCACTTACCCATCACCTACATATTAGTACTAAATTACAAATATTCTAATATGCATAATACATTTCCAAAATCTAGAAACATCTCAATGTACACATCTTTAACAACTAGATATATAGGAAATGATAATTCAAATACTTATCTTAGTTTGTTTGGTAGACTCCATCTTGATCTCTGTCTTGTTGGATTACTGGAGTCTCTGCCAATGTGTTCAACTTCATCGTATGATTTTGAGGACCTGTTCATGTCTTGCTCATGATCGAAAATACTGAGCAAGTCTTCTTACACCATAGGTCACATAGGACCGTGTTTGTGTGTCCTACTAGTGCATCTCTTCTTATCCAATGACGAAAAGGATAAGAGTATAATCTTCATCTTCATCGGTATAATTCTTCTGAATTATATTCCTCATTACTTTTTCAGAATATTTTACTTGCTTTCTTCTCAGCTGCAATATATTCATCCTTGGTTGTATTTAGAGAAACACTCTTCTTTCTGCAATATGTTGGAGTGATATCTATGTTCGTAGCACTATCAAATAAAGTCATCATATCTATGCAGTACCCTTTACGTTCCACGCCATTTGCTCTGCATATTTTACTTGGATAAGTAAAATGTCCTTTGGATTTCATCATACCTCTAATCCTAAGAATCATCTCAATATTCTCAAGCTTTGAGATCTACTGTAGTCACTCCCTCTGAGGTAGAGCACCATCCTCCCTCTACATATCTATTGGAGTGATAGGTAGCCTCCTCTACTACTAGTATTCTTTGTATCCATCTATTTCCTTTACATCCTTTATAGGTTTCTGTCTTCAACCTTGTAGTAATGGTTGGGATCTACATCACTTTAGTTGATCCTTAAGCTCCTTATGTAACTTTATGTGATGTCCCACAGGTGCCTACTAAGCTTGTATCAATCCTTCTGTGCATAGGTGGTTCTTTGTAGAGAGTCTCAAACCATATAGGTTGCTCGATCTGTTCTTCTACTTTCATTACACCAAATGTTTAGTGTAATATCTACTACTGAAGAGGTGTGTCTAGCCCCTATAGAAGTTTCTTGTCGACTCTCTCTTTTTGATAGAAACCACGAACCTTGCTTCGAATCTTTTGATACTTTGATATGTGGTATACTTGATCTTGTAGATCTACTTGGAAGACTTCATAAAACTTCCCTTCATGTCTTTAAATCATATCCAAACATCATTTTGTATTATCGACTAATACTTCTAGATCATACCATCCTTCCATCATAATTGAACTATTGAGTTGTGAGATGTCCTTCTATTCTTGGTGGGAATGTTATTCCTTCTTGTTCTTTCTCTTCTTGGCATGAGTTGTTAGGGATTGATTTCCATATCTTCTTCTTTTTCCATCAATCAATCGTGCACTCCTCCATATGTGATCTTCCTACTAGAACAACTCTCTTGACTAAATTTGGAAGACCATTCAAAAATTGTAATTTATGCTTCTGCTTCTTTGGCATTGTTTTCAACGACTTCTAATTGCTCCTTGAGATGAGATCTTCTTGTGAAGTAATCATTGAATGTCTTATGACATTGCACCTTCACATCCTTGAGTTGAGTTCTCAAGTCCATCTTCGTACATGTTTTTCATTGCATCGAACATATCCTTGGGAGTCTTCAATGATGATACATGTGAGATCCAATGGAGACGGAAATACTCATATTTGTTTTGACTAGGTCCTTATTTACTTCGACTCCATCTCCATCTGGATCTGTAGCTTCTTCTTTGACATAGTTCTTCATGGGAGGATTCTTCAAGTATGATAAGCACTCTATAATTCCATGCTTGAGAAGTTCTTAACTCTTTCGAGCTTGTCCTATATCTTGGTACTGTTTTTCATCGTGATAAAAATGAGAACCTCAAATGGAAATAGAGAGGATGGAACTTACCAGTGAAATTTGTTGATGTATATGTAACTTCGGAATGTATTTTTCTATGTATTTTATATTATTGTAACCCGATGTTTATTCCGGGATGTTTCTATTATGTATTTGAGTCATGTGGTCATGCCCCGATGTTCCGATCGGGAGGATTATAATGTAAACAAGTCATATCAAGTCATTGGGTAAGTCCCCACTGTTTAGGGGCACTTGAGTTATTATACACTAATTAAGGTGTAGGCTCGAGTAGTAATTTTTAGGTTGAGTGCACTTCAAGTCAACGAAAGAATATAAATAGAGAGTGAGAGTCTCTCTATTTATCACTTGTGACTTAGCTCTCTTTCTCTCTCAAATGTGGCGCACCTTTGGAGAAGGAAATCTTTGGCT
>LPNX010544575.1:6903-43565 GCA_001517045.1 Pseudotsuga menziesii
TTTCACACAAAAACATTTTCTTTGATATCTTTGTTTATACAGATAAGTTTAGATCAGCTGTACATTGCTTAAATACTTTGATTTGTTATTGTTGTAACTTATAATCTTTTGACTCCATTTAATATAGGCACTGGTCTTGTAATTTCGTAATCTTAATAAAAAGATCCCTTTAATTAGTCTTCAATTAATTAATAAACCTGGAACATAGTCTTTCCATAGGGACTATCCCCCTTGGCTCTGTTGGGATCTTGCCTAAACGGAGGAGTGGTGGACTATGGTGACAGTGGTCCCCAGCTCTCACTTGCCCCCAAGGACACACATAGCAGGTTGTGACTTTCTTGCACCTTAAAGTGTGAATTAGGCGGCAACAAGACCTAGACATGGCTCCTCCTTACCTAGCTCACGCCTTCACCTACCAGCTCACGCCCCTCTCTCTCCACAGGGGCGTCATCACACGTGTGGGCTCATTAATGGCTTGGTTTCAATGTTTAGGGTTGGAGCGAAGGCGCCTTGCCTAGGTGGAGGCCTCCCCTCTCTTAACTCTTCAATTTCGGTTTGGAGCTCTCAGTTATGTGCCGATTCGGTTAGGTCTGGTTTTCTGGTTTTAGGGTTTGGGTTCTTCTCTCATTGTATAAATAGAGGCTTCTTTAGCTCTATGATGATGGATCTTTGATTGTAAACTTACTTTGTAAGAATTTTTAATTGCTTATGCTCATGTTTAGAATAAAATCAAGACTTTGGAGGTCCATGCAACTCAGTACTTGTGGTGAATGAATTTTGTGAGGTGATTTCTGTCCATCTATTTCATTTTAAATGCTCATATATGATCTAATCAATTAGTTTTAGAAGTCTACTGTTTAGAACGTAAAATCTTCCATTTACAGTTGATAAGTTGGTTGATTATGCTATTTTATTTAAGATTTCATGAGCAAGACATATTCAGTTATATTAATGTTGATGAATCTTCATATTTTTTAGCATGCTAGTTGATTGATCTCACTGGGTTTTTTGAAGTGTTTTGATCTTAGACAGGATCTACCATCTTGGAGAAGGGTGTGAGCTCGGTTGCATCTAGCTCATCTTCAAGATCACGAGTTTTTCTTTTAACACTGGTTTCTCTGCAAGATCTACAACAACTTGGATTTTTCCAAGGAGGCTTTAAGGGTTTTTTGTTTGCTTCAAGTTCCATCTCATAAAATCTTCTTAAAGTTATTTTGGTTACCGGTTACTTAGGAAGCCCTAGCTTACCTCTTTCCATCCTTTGGCTTCCCTTCCATTGCCCAACTTGACTTGCTTTTCCTCCTTCCTCTTCACTGCCCTCTTTTCCTTTGTCTTCATTCAGTTTGCTGCCCTCTTTCTTGCCTTAGGACAGCCCTCTTTCTTGCCTTTTGCACAGCCCTCTTTTTACTGTTTCTCGCCCTCTTTCTTACTATTTTACAGCCCTTTTTTTGCCTTTGGACAACCCTCTTTTTTACCTTTTGGACAGCCATCTTTTTTACCTTTTCTCTCTCCCTTTTCTTGGTCTTTCTCCTCTCTCTTTCCTCCTCTTTCACCGCTTGTTTTTTACCCATTTTTTAGAGTTTAGTTGTAGTTTTATGTCTTTAATTTTTATTAACATATAACGTTTGAATCGTTTAAAGCTCTTACTTGTAGGAAGAATCGAGAAAAACCCAAAGGCTAAAGCAAGCTAAAGGCAAGCAAGGAAGCAAGCAAAGAACAAAAAGACAAATTTTCCCTCTTCTTTCCATCCCTTTCTCTCCCTATTCTTTCAAGAAAAGACAAAAGCAAAGTCATCAAAAATTGTAAAAAGCTTAATAAAAAGCAAGTGGGATTACGGCTCCCACACCCCTCTTCCCCTATTTGGGGGAAGCCTGTATCGTCCCGTTGTCATGCTTTTTCCTTTTTGTTTAATAAATTGCTAATGGTGGAGTAGGATAGGATAATTGCATAATCATAATTAAGTTAGTTTATGTTTTGAAAATGAAGAAAAATGATGATTTGATTGTTTACTTAGACATCGTATAATTTCTTACTGTTTACTTACCCCCTTGCTTTCTCGATTAGGGCCCTAAAAAGCTTGATTTTTATTTCTTTTTCAAGTTTAACGAATTAAGTAAGACTCTTGAACTTGCAGTAACATAAGTCAAGAGCACTCTCTATCGGAGAGCATTCTTAGAACTGCATACCCCTGCATTAGGCATCTTAGATTAGTTAAGTCTCTTAAACCACTGTCATAAGACGGGATCAAGAGTGCTCTCTATCGGAGAGTCTTAATCAATTGATTTAGTAAAACTTGCAACACACCCCCCCTAATTAATTAACTTTGTTCTCTCCTTGCCGGAGTATGCTTTGACCGACCTCAAAATCAGAGTACCCAGAAACGGCACTGGATCTCTAATCTTGCAAGAATAACTTAATAAAATTTAAAACCTCGTAACCAACGCACCGACGTTGTAGGGAATTTTCTAAAGTACTTCCTAGTAGAGACGCCGAAACCCCCGTTGTCTAAGCTTCTCAGCTACTTGGTCAATCTCTACGATACCAGCCTGGGATACTGGGCGGGCCCGACATATCTTCAACGGAGTGAACTTGGAATATTCTCCCAGCTTTTTGACAAACCTTCGTTGACACCCTAATCGAGAGCACATAAAATTCTTAAAACCTACCAAGAGCACTCACACAACCTACTATTCACTAGTTTGATTTCTAGACTTGTTATTTAATTCTTTGCACATTTCAGTAATTTGACTCCATAAGGCACTGGTCCTTTTTAATCTGCATAATTAGTTTATTTTGATCAGTTGTCTGTGGCCTGTTTTAATTCCTATCTGTGAATGCATAATTAACTAAGTCTGGAATCATTCTTATCTTTTAATCTCTTGCTAGCAACGTGGATTGCTTTTGATTTAAGTGTCATAATCATAATAAATAAACACCTCTAATCACAATAACTCCTATACAACACCCATCCTCATCCGCAACCAACTAAAACACTTTAACCACATTGAGCCTTAGAAAACTCTTTGTTAGGAACTAGCCCCCTTGGTTTCATTAGGAGTTGTTGCCGCCTAATTCACACTTTAAGGTGCAGGAAAGTCACAACCTGCTATGTGTGTCCTTGGGGGCAAGTGAGAGCTGGGGACCACTGTCACCTCAGTCCGCAACTCCTCCGTTTAGGCAAGATCCCAACAGAGCTAAGGGGGGTAGTCCCTATGGAAAGACTATGTTCCAGGTTTATTAATTAATTAAGGATTAATTAAAGGGATCGTTTACAGAATGAGGCTAAGACCTTATATAAAACAAGACCAGTGCCTAGATAATGGAGTCAAAATAAGTTACCACTTTACAAAATTACAAGAAAAACAATTTAGAGATTTAAGCTATGATTGAACTTATGGCTTAAGTGTCTAACAATGAAATATATGAATAAACCAGATAATTATAAACAATAAGGAAATAAAACATTCAACAATGTACAGATTATCTACCAATATGGATCATGAACTAGATTTACAATATGGCTAAAAATGCTATAAATGAAAGTTATCAAACCAGCAGTAAATTAAAAGTATGGAAAGAACTTAAGCAGTTAAGCATCTACCACATGACCATTTGCAACACTGAAAGTAAATAGATGCAACTGCAAAATAAAGTGCTGGAATAAAATATTGTAGTGTGGATTGTTGGAAATAAAGAGTGCTTGAAAATAGAAGATGTTGTAGAACCGGTTTTGAATTGTCTCTTGGTTTATTTTAGTTGATTTTATTAAAGTTGTTCTTCTTGGATTAAGTTTTAGATCCGGTGGTATGACTACCCCGATCTAGTTCTTCTCAAACCGAAGAGGGATTGTTGTTGCGCTCAACAGGTGGGAGCAAAGCCACCCCTAGCTCACAGGTCAAACCCCAATGGCCCGGTGCTCACAAGGAGGACGTCGATGCGCCTAGAGACCCCCTCGGTCTACTACCCCTTGCAGCTTCCAAGTCACTGTTTTTAATCAATTCGAAAATCGCTAGATGGATGCCTATTAAACTAAGACTTCCCTTTCCCCTGGTCGTATCTCGGAGTACCCCGGAGGGTGATAACCGAGTAGAGGAGCAGGATGTGGGAAGTTGTTGTTGGTAATTTTTAAAAGTTAGTTTTAATCTTGATGGTTAATATGCAAGGTTTATTTTAAAATGATCACCAAGATGACTTGGGAAATAAGGTGCTTGATTGTAGATTGTAGTACAAGAAAGGAAAGTTAGTCTAATTACTTAAGCCCCCACTTCACCTGCTTTTCATATCCAGCTTGAATTCCCTAAAGGGAGATGACAAGTGGATAGAGGATACATAGGTTGGATGGGTTGTGTGATTACTTTAACAGAAAAATAAAATTTGCCTAAATAGAAAACTTGAAAGCAAGTAAACTATAGTAAACTCACCTCACAACAATCTTTATGACAGAGATGATGGTCTGTCACAAAGATAGGTGGGTAGCTGGAAATAAAACTAACTATCTACCTCTTCCTAATTTACTTACTCATAAATTATAAATGATTACAAGACTTTAAGGAATACCCCAAGAGACTCTCTTTGGGGTTTACAATAACAGAGAAATTTGAGAGAGGAAGTTGAGGAATGGAACCCTTTTATGCCGGTTGAAACTTGAGGAAATTTTGTGTCCTTTAGGGCAGCAATTCTCCTTTACTTATGCACAACCTGTCAAAAACCAGCGAGCTATTTCTCGCTGAAAATCACAGAAAAAACAGTAAAATGTTGTTAAAACATTAGTACCAAATTTACAATTTTTTACATAAAAATCTGAGTGACAGACAAATATCTATAACATCATTGAGCGCTTCGCGTTCTGATCTCGGTCCTTTGAGTTCAGATGAGGGATACCACGATTAAGCTCAAAGTGTTATGATAAATATTTGTTGAAACTAATACAATTACAAATTTACAAAAAAAATTCTGAATGTAATAAGTGACAGTAATATGGAATTTAGAGGGCTGGAAAATGAGTTTCCAGCCACCTAAATGATGTGAAACTAGCAGAAATAAAAGGTTAAACTGATATATGAGAGGTTAGGGCCCTAAAACAAGGGTTATACTCACTAAACAGTGAATAAAACCCTGTTTAAAACATGCTGAAAGTAGATGGCCGAATTGAAAAATGTTGCCGGAATGATGTTTTTTGAAGAGATTTCTTTGCTTGGATAACCTGCAAATATAATCTATGCTTGCAAAATATTATAATCCTAGAGATGAACACCTAACACTTCCTGCAAAACACTTTGAAAGAAATGTTAAATCATTCACAAGAAAGAATAAAAACACTTTTATTCTTTAATCTCTCCACAAAACACTTTGTGGAGAGCTAACTAAAAAAATATAATAAATACAAACAAGACAAATACAAAGTTACCTCAAGGAATGTAGATCATGAAAAATTGCAGCATAGTATTCCTCCAAAGAATTTTTATTAAAATAGCCCAGCTTGGGCAAATCTTCAATACAAGGTAGCAAGAATATGAGAGTGAGAAGAAGAATTTTCCGGCAGCATAACAATAGCATGAATAATTGTGTTTAATGAGGGAGTGAGACCCTCATTAAATAGTTGAAATAATCCCCAACTCCTTAATGATAAATGGTTGAGATTAGATCTAGATCTAGGGTTTAATCTCACCCACTAGATCTAGGTATTTGACATTCTATTTTCTCAATTAATCCACACTCTTGGATTAATTCTTAATCAAAGGCCATAATGTTTAATCCATGTCCAAGTATTCTCCATCTTTAGATCTAGGTTTCTGATTTAAAACTCACCCTTAGATGAGCTTTTAGGTAAATGGAAAAATCAAAATAGAATGGGCCCTCTCCATTGACTCAATTTTTAATTTTATCTTTAATTTTTTAATCTTTTACTTTTTATTTTTATCTTTTTACCTTAAATTTTTTAAATCTTTTAATATTTTACTTTTTATTTTTATCTTTTAAATCTTTTAATCTTTTTATTTTATCTTTTACTTTTTATAATTTCTATCTTTTTATTCTTTCATTTATTTTAAATCTTTTTTAAATTTTTATCTTTTTTATTTTATATTTTTATTCTTTTATTTTTATCTTTCTATCTTTTTATTTTTTTATTTTTATCTTTTATTTTTAAAATTTCTATCTTTTTATTCTTTTATTTATTTTAAATCTTTTTTTTTTAATTTTATCTTTTTTATTTTTATTTATTTATTTTATATATTTTTTAAATTTTTATCTTTTTTATTTTATATTTTTATTCTTTTATTTTTATCTTTCTATCTTTTTATTCTTTTATTTTTATCTTTTATTAAGACAAGAGGGAGGCCCCACTTAGGAGATCTTCAGACATATTTTGACCATGGGGGGCGGAAAAATTTGAAATAAATTTTCCTAGGCTTGGCAACCCCCAAACAAAATTACCATGGCATTATTTGATTTTTCCTTCAAAATCAAATAATATGAATTTTTGACTTAGGGAAATTAATTAATTCCCTAGGAAAAATAGACCTTGCTTAGACAAAAATGGTCTATCTCCTCAACCACTCATCAAAATGACATGGGACTCGAAGCAGTGGCTTAGAGGGTTTCATAGCAATTAACTTTGCATTCATAGCCCCTATTACAAAATGCCATGCTTGAGTAATTACATTATTACATCAAAAACTGAGTTAATTAATCACCAAGGGGTGAAATTAATTAACCAGACAATAAATAAAATAAAATACAACAATACAACGAAACTCCGCAAGACTCTATACAAGTGTCTAGCATGGTCACGAATAACATTTTGAACCCTTAGCCACCCCATGGACTTGACTGTTAAAACGCCCGTCACCACTTTGGAGGATTTTGAGTGAAAACCAAACCGATTAAACTCGTTTACGCAACAAGATCAATTGGAAAGGGAAAAACACTCGATGAGGGGACTTCCCTAACAACCAGTTCGATGGTGTGGCATCCATAACATATGACCCACACTAGCATACAAAATTACATTAATTTTCCCACGCAGGGGAGCGGACATTTCGTTTTACAAAGGGGCAATAGCCCTGCAGGAGTGAAAAATCCTCAGATTTTCCAAGGTACAACTTGTACAATTATGTACATCTTCCTGTACATGGAGTTGCCACCTAGTCGAAATAGGTGGGCAACAGGAGTTAGCCTAAATGGAGGAGCTAGGAGTAGGTGACAGTACCTAGCTCTGTGCTTGCCCCCAAGGTCACACCTCTTCCACTTTCCTAAGTGAGGAGACAACTTTCGGAAAGTTTCTGCTGCTGGTGTGCAATCGGCGGACAACAGGGTTAATTATCAGTTGGGGCGCAAGGGTTTCTAGCATATTCACCATAAGAGAATTATCCAATCACTATGACGGTCAAATATCCAACCAAAACCTTCAAGAGAATTATTGTGGACCATTCTACACCGTATTGATCATATCTCCATCTTTCTAGAGCCAGCTCTTGAGATCTATCACAAGAAGCGGGTGTAGCTTTGCATGGGCGACTTATACACAAAGGGACCAGCTCGTATCTTGACAAGGAGCCACCAGATGATCTACATGTCTCATCCAAACTCTTCAGAAGGCTACTATTACCTTATTTGTTGATTTTGGGGATCAATATTACCTTTCCAAAGCAGTTTTAGTGGGATTGAAGAACTAGAAGGGCACATTCTTTTGCATGGCAAATTGATTTCAAGGAACACTATGTTTTCTGCCCTAGACCCAGTGCATGGCATGCATGTCTCTTCCATCTTGTTCAACTATTCAAGCTATGATTAGTTGTATGTTCCTGTCTTGTATTCGAGTTTAATTATAGATCTGATTTTTACTATTTCTGGGGTTCATGCACTAGCATGCAAATCCATTTTATAAGTTGTAAGCATCAAGAAACTCTAAACCAATAACAAATACCTCAACAAATCAATACAATAGCACAAAATATCAGTTTGGGATATTACAGTGGTGTTAGAGCATGTTCCTCGCCAACTGTGGGCTTGACATGAACATGCAAAAGGCAGTTAGTTGAATCCAGAGAACAATACATTTGTTCACAAACAGGAGGAGAAGGGCTAGGTACACAGAAGATCCAGATCTAGAGGAAATAAATCTAGAGGACATAGATTTAGAGGATCGAGATATGAGAAACTCACAGACAGACAAAAGAAAGGGAACCATGGAAGACAATGACAAGATATCTTTCAATAGTCTCATCAGTGCTCTGAATGATTTAGCTAAAGGCCAAAAGGAGGTATTAAATGCAATAAACAGGTTGGCAGATAAACTAGGGAAATATCAAAACCAATTACAAATCACGCAGGGTGATAGAGTATCCACCAGAAGTAGTGGGAGTCATGCACATACTACCATACAAAATACTACTTATATCTATCACAAGACATCCAGACCTACCATGCCTCAGTTTTTGGAGAGTTCTACCATAGGACCGATAGTGCCAGTAGAGCAGAGCAAGCCATTTGGGGCACTTCTACAAGAATACCAAGACATAGGGGATGATTTTCACTCAACCATATCTTTTTCAGACTTTTGCAATATGAAGAGCAGGAATAGGTCGAGGGGATTTAACAGGGAATTTAATCAGAACTATGAATTGTAGTGGATAATGGGGAAGCTAACCATCCCCAATTTTGATGGGACACATAGTTGTTTGGCGAGGATTTGGGAGCAGAAGTTGGATACCTACTTCCAACTTAACCCTATGACGAAGGAAGATGCAATCAAGTTGGCTACTTTGCATTTGGACGGGGAGTCCCATGAGTGGCGGTACCACGGTTTGGTGACACTGGGTCACAACACTATCACCTTGTTATCCACTAATTTGTACTTAAGTGGATTTCCAGTGAGCCGCCAGAGTATTGAACAAGCCAATTGTTCATTGTCAGTGCTCAAAAGTTTTGTGTTACGTCAAGACCAATTGTAGTCCCTTTTTTTTAAATAAAATGCATGTTCATACCCCTTTGGGGCGTTGTAACAAATGCTCTAACACGACAAAGTTTTTGTAAAGGACTTGGCTTCTTAGGATCCTGTATCAGATTATGAGGGAGGAGGATTCCCAATATAGCACGAAGGTACAAGCAATACGTCTAGACTCACTCAGTGTGGTAGCACACGAGAAAATGTGGGATTAATGGAGTCACCGGGGGATGTCCAACAGTACACCAACAAGGATGTAGCCAAGTAGGGCCCTGCGGTCACTTTTCAGTTGTTCCCGCTTCCTCTGTATAATTTTCCTACACGAAGCAAAACACAACGCTGGATTTTTCGTTGTTGGGAGGTTAATTCAAACTGAGACTAATTTAAACTAGTCACCCATGTTGCTTTTGATGTCTCCAACTGGTCGGTCGAACCGCAGCGGTGCAGAGCATAACAACGAAGGCCTTGTTAATTTTAAATATTTTTAAACAGTGTTTGCTTGTTTATTAAATCCCCAAGAGTCTCTTTCAGGTTATAAATCTTAATCAGGAGAGCAAGAGAAGTAAATTACTAAAAAAAATAAAAGCAGTACAAACATAAGGTTTTCTAATTAATTCTACCATGCATCTCTTTCCCCTTTTGGGTAACTCGGGAAATCATGGGGTTAGTATTTGTATTACTTTGCAATGAATCTGAAACTTGAAATAGAAAAGTCTACTAATCTATATAGAAAAACTACACTAATTAAAGAAAAACCATGAAAAAAGTGCACGACGCAAAACCCCCCAGGGGGAAGGGGAGTGGGCTCTGAAGGAGCCTACTCAAGATATTTTATTACGGTATTTACAATGCTTGAGGTGGATGCCAATGGTCCTTACAAATCTGGATCCAACGGCTTATAGCTTTTTAGAAATGGAGCGAGAAAAAAGAAGTTTTCTCTAGAAGGCCCTGGATGGCCTAAATCTTCAAATTTCCGACAGCACTTCTCCTTGTCCTGTCAATAAAAGACAAAAACCAGCCACCTATCCTGCACCAAATATGATAAATATAACGTTAAAAGCATAAAATAGTTAAGTACTAAATGATTGAAAAATATGCACAAGTACTTAACAATACTAGATCTATTCTAAGAATGATGCTTTACAATTCTAGATCTAGAAACATGCCTAAAAAGATCAGCCTTTAGATATTCTTTGAAAGAGAAACTTAACTACTTAAGCATGTGAGTAACTGTAACCAAAGGGGGAGGTTTGATTCAAAATTGAGGGAGAGAGAGAGAGAAGGAAAGATCTCAAGCTTGGGAATGCTTGGGCTATGGAGTTTGTTGGTGGAGAGCAGAGGGACTATGCCTCTTCAACAATGAGTTCTTGGAGGGTGAGAGAAGCAAGCAAGATCTCACAGAAATCCAAGAGAAGCACCTGTAAAACACCTTCACACTTGCCAGAAGACTTGTCAAATCTAGTAAAAGCTCATCCTAAAGACAAGAAGAGCATACCCATAAGAAAATTAGCATGCAAATTCTAAATCTTGAACATAAATTAGTTAAGAGAGCAATGAAACTACTTCACTCACTCATACCGATTACTACTAATCCTTCAATGAGGCTAGATTTCACAAGGAATAGCAAATGCATAAAAGAAATTCTACAAATTACCTCAGTAACAACATGAGAGAATGATCATCCAACACTTGAGCCATGCACCACATGAGACCTCAAAATCCTTTTATTATTCCAAAAATAATACATTACAATACAACTAGAGCAAACCTTTGGTCCTCTGACCATGAGAAACAATGAACCAAAGCCTTGCTTAAATAAATAAATGAGAGAGGGGCGTATCCATCGCTAGCAGTGGAAGTCGAGTCTTTGAGCAAAGAAAGGGATTTGATTGGAGTTGGCTTGGATGAGGGTGCGCCCCATCTCCTTTATGATATACACCATCATCTCTTTGATTGAATTCTCATAAAAACAAAAGCATGACAAGTGGAGGTTACGCCATTTCTAAAAGAGATGTGCCCTCTCTTCTCTACCTACCTTGCCACATCCTCAAGTCGACTTTAACCATGATGCCACCATGAGGAACAATTCAATTTTAAACCTTGGTTACAATCGCCAATATATCACATGTTAATTTGCCATGTCACATGACTCATGCGATTGTTATCACATATATAGTAGTCGGGCTACCATATTCTATTTTTCAGATTCCAGTACACTTTTCAGCCAGTTCCCTTACATATGAGATGATGAGATGAGCATCTATGATGGACTATAGTACTTTCCCATGCCATGTCTGAGTCTCAGGACACTCAGATTTGAGGACTAATGTAGCCATTTAGCCATTCACAGAGTAGTCAGTATTTCCCAAAGTTGCAATAGAAATTTCTCAATAGATATATGTTGTTTAAGATTGGTTATTTACATCTATATGACTCAACAGATATTATCTTGTGTTATGGTTATTATTGCTTTTATACTCATTCTTGTGACATGTCTTAGCATTTAGTGTCTTGATCTGGCGATCATATAAATATGTGCACCTAGTTGTATTGATAGTATATGTATGTTCCTACTTAGACCTAGAAGTTCTTGACCCATACTCATTGGTTTTACCCTCCTCAAGGAAAATAGAGGTGATCATTCCCACCATACTTTGGCTTGCTAGTGTTGGTTTCATTGTCCACTATCTCCACCCATCCATTACCTCCCAGTTATGCTTTTAGCCCGACCTACTACTTGACTTGTGGCATGGAGGACCTTTCCCCACTAGAGCCTATGTGTTGGACAAGCTTCCCTATTTATTTGTCTTGGCTCTGAGTTGCCTAGGTTGTGTTGGCTAAACTTGAAACAAATAGCGTTGCCATCAATACAATGTATTTGGAAATGAAATGAATATCTTATAAAAAAAGCCCATTCATGAAAAGTAGTGTTTTTGAACATACATGAATGCAAGGCAAGCCTAATGAAATTGGCTATGAAGTATATTGAAATGAATATCTTGTGAAAAACCATTCATGAAAAGTAGTGTTTTTAAACATACATGAATGCATGAAGCCTCAATAATAAAATCTGTGTAATCAATGCATGGACCAAGGCTTTGGAAATTTGAAGGCCCAAAAAGCAATGGTTCTTAAAAAGTTATATCTAAAGAGTGCTGGCCTCACTTGTATTTGATTTGGATTGTCAGTATTTGTCAAGGTGAATAAGCACCTCTCAACGTAACTTATCCATTTGTGAGACACTACCATCCCCTGTGTTAATGCTTGTCCAACATATGCTAGAGTGAATATTCCCTTTCCATATCCAAAGTGTCACAGTGTCAAGTTGGTAGTCACCCTTTATCCTAACCATTTGATTTTTAGCCCTCACCCTTAACTAGCAAATTGATTACAACTATGAAGTGATTATGGTTTTGAAAGTCTGGTCTGAGTTATAATTAATTAAAGAAACTCTATATTTGGTTGATAGAAACTCTATAATTAATTACAGATTATTATTCTATCTGTCTGGGCGTACTGGATATTGTACCTGATCATGCAAAGATCTGTAGGGTGTATGAGTATGCAACTTAGATGGATTTGGGCTCCCTGAGTCCAATGAGACAGTTTATTTTCAATTCTAGGTAGTTACAGTGATGATTTGTCTCAGTATCCCATTCTGGTGCAGTTTTGCCATGCTGAGTGGCCTATCAGAGCAAAGAGGTGATTTGATTGGTTCACCTAGGGAATTGTATGAGGAGGGGGTGGTACAACCACTTGTTTTTACCATATTACCCCCCTCCCAGATAGCCTAGTGGGCTCAGTTTGACAACGCTGGCACTCCAAGAGGAAGTTTGGGCCATATCATGGTTCTCGAGGCAGATTAAAAATAATAAAAATGGCTATTGAAGAATTCGATTAGGGCTACTGAGGCAAGGAAATGGAATGGGATGAGTATTGACAATGAGGGTGAAGTCTTCCAATCCTTCTCCAGCAGTTTCAATAGCTGGATGGACCCACATCCATCTCTCCGGCATATTTTATTATTTTTTGCAGCTTTTGGAGGCTCACGATTTCCTCAGAGAGACTATTTTGCATTTAAAAATTATATTTATTTTTATTGTGCCATGGGGACACACTAGGGGTGTAAGTTAATACCCCCTGGACCCACCATGAGCTTTATTCATTTTTATTGAGTGGGATCCCCTCTCCTAGGGTGATTTAGTCCATTATTATTATATTATATTATTGTATAGATCAATGTACTTTATGTTGAGCTCATCTCAACCGTTGATTAAAACATTTTGATCTTTTACTCTTAGCCATCCATTTGAAAGGTGGTTAGGATTTTGTTATCTCTCATTCCTATTTAAAGGAGAGAGCTTCTCATTGTAAAGGGGGTGTAAAAGGGGGATAGATCTAGAGATTTTTGGCTCTGGGCTATTGGAATAAAATACTTTCTTGGGCATCTTGGATCTTGGAATTGGAATGCTTGTGGTGATTGTAAATGCTTCTTCCTCTGCACTGACAGACATTGGTGGCCATCTTGATTTTATCTTCAACTAACATTGTTTTGCAGGCAAAGAAGACGTTTTGGAGGGGTACGAATTGGTGGGGAGGCCTACTCTTCAAGCTTCAAGAGGACGTTTTGGGTGACAGGGAGTTGTTTTGTCTTTTGTACCAACAATTCATGTTTCTCATCTCTTTCCATTCTTGATTGATTGATTGATCTTTGTGTCCTTGATTGACAAGAATAGGAAAACCGATTTGGTTGAAGGAGGCAAAACGTTGGCAAGAAGGGCTCATCAAAGTTTGGCATTTGATCTTTGTGGGAAGTAATCTTCGTCACAAGCCTCTTCCATTTTCATCTTCCAAGTATGTTCCATAAGGTATGAATTCTTCTATCCTATCCATCTACTCTCTTAGATCTCAAAACCCTCATTGAGTAAAACCCTCATTTTCCACCTTTTTCTAGATCTACTTGGATCTAGCTTGTCTTTGGGAATAATAAAAAGAACCCACCTCTATAGCATCCACGGCAATTTGGATCTACAATTTGGTGGCAATCGGGTTCCATTTGACACATTTTCCAAGGCACTTAGCCTTCCTTGGGTGAGGTCACACTCCTTGGTTGGGTGAGTTTTGCTAGTTCTCTCACTTGGGTAGGTGAGAACCCGCTTGATTTGCACTCCTCCCATTTGCTAACCTACCCATAGTGCTTCACTCCTTTGATTTTTTCCTTGTGGGCTTCATTCCTCATTTTGAGGGGCGTGCCCCGCTTGGGTCATTGGGTGATGCATTTTCAAGCTTAGATCTATGGAGATCTAGCCTACCTTGGGGCATGCCACTTAAAACCCACCTTGATAATTGCCTTAACTACCCCGATCTACAATTTGGCATAATTTGGACTCCATTTGCCCCTCCATCTACAGGCAATAGTCTCCTTGGGTTAATTCGCACTCCTTGGGGATTGTGTCATATGCTAAGATCCCATATGTGGGTGTGTTGAAACATTCCTAATATCTTAAGCCTCTTCAACCACACTTAAACTCTTGGGCTCACCTAAGCTTGCATTGGTTTCCGTAACTCAATTTACACACTCCCCTATGAACCTTTGTTTTGGCTAATCTTCTTTGATTGGTTATAGGGTCTCCCCCTTGGTTGTAATTCTTCATAATCTAAAGTGAAGAGTGCCTCGGTTGACGTGACTCCCAGCTTGCATTGGGAACCGTTGCACTTGTTGGATCACCTCTTTAGTTGTCCACCTCCTCTACCGTCCCGGATGGGATACCTTTAGGGACAGCTACAAGTTGTGTGATAACATTTTTAGCGCCGTTGTCAGGGAGGTAGAGGCTTACCTTGGTTCATCTATTTTACCTTCGGTGTTTGTTAATTGTACTTGCATCTTTTATCATTCATATCACATCCGGTCTAATATCAGTGATTGCATTTCATATGTTTAAATATCTACAATCACTGCATGAATTTCACTTACGTCTCCTACGACATCATCCGTTGGTGAACACGACAATTAGTTCACCTGGCGACTCCACTGAGAAGTGAACCCATCACATAAATCATAATGAATTCAGATGTATTATTAAGACGCATGAAGGAATTAACCGAAAACATAAATGAAGCTAGAAGGCAAATAAACGAAAGGGATAGATGGAGGTCAGATTCTTGGTATGAGGACGATCTTGACCATGATTATGGGTATGAGTCTAATTATTGCAATCCTTATGATACCCACCAATTTCCTTACCCGTGCTATAAAGAATGCCTAACCAGCTCTAGTGAGCCGATGAGCAAGCATCAAACCCAACCAAAGCTGAGAATGACTGATCCTGGTAATCCTATTGGGTACCCAACTCAAATAACCAGAGTTGTTAGGAAAAAGGCTAAACAGTCTCCTTTTGACTTTTCTGAAATATCGGGGGCACCTCAACCTATGCCAAACGATTACACTAGGAGGCTGCCCCAGTTTAATGGAAATAAGGATATATCTATTGAAAGTCATTTGGATACTCTCTGGAATTACATGGAAATTAGAGTTGCGGACAATGAAGATGTTTATATGTGAGCCTTAAAAGAATCCTTGCGAAGGGATGTTCAACTATGGTTTGATCATTTAGCACCAGAATCCATCACTGGGTATGACATGTTCACAGATTTGTTAATAGATAAGTGGGGTAAAAACAATGATAATTCTTTAGAGTGTAAATCTAGCAATGATTGTGCATTTGATAATCAATATATTGACAATTTGTTTTCTCAATTGGATCATTCCTCTCTTGAAATGTTCCAAATTATGAGCGTGCCTGCAATCCATAAGAATGTTACAGAGTACTTTGAGAGTAATGTTTCAAAACCTCATGCTGAAACTAAGAGGGATATCAATCAAATCATACAAGATACTCTGTTATTATTACCTAAAGCAGTCACAGAGCAAGTCTTGGATTTGATCTGTGGAAGGGAACCTAGCAATCACCATCAAGAAACATCTATAGTTGAGCCTTCCATTTGTGAGTCCATTATAGAGACTTTAAAAGAGCAACTCCATAGTCATTGCCTAATGGACGATAATTTGAGTCAATATTCAAGCTATCCGAGTCTAGATTCAGACTTTGATTATGTCTCTGCAAAAGAAGAAAAGATTGAAATTTCCGTTGAGGAGCAATCATGTGGTCATATTGTGGATGAAGACCAAGTTTGTGAGGATGATAAGGAAGTTAGAAATGAACATATTGATATTTTTCCTTATCAAATGAATGATGATGATCATTTATCCTCAGTTGAATGTAATGAACAATCTAAAGAAGAACAACCACATGATGAACACATACTAGTGAGCGAACTTGACCTAGAGCATTTTTTGTCACATCTTTCGAGCTGGAATCTATGTCCAAATAATCATCAAGAACCTCCAAGGAATGATTCTTGTAATGTTGTTGCTATTCCCCATCAGATTTTTGGTCAAGGTGGATTTGGTTGAGAAGATTAATCATAGTGAGTCTAGTTCTTGGGAGGTTAGTGTTGATCTTGCCGATTTCTTTAACAAATGTCCCATATCACATATAAGATTGGTGTTAGCACCTTTAGGTGATGCAAATCAAATTTTAATTTTTCAATCCACCCTCCCGTCCCAACTTTCCAAGCCTTCTTATATGGGTTTGTGTTCTAATCAAGCTATTACTTTTGAAATTTTCAGTCAAGCGTTTGAGCATGGCCACATAATTGGAGAAAGTATGTTTCATTTCCTTTCTTGGTCATCCGTAATGAGTAATATTTTTCAATTTATAAATCTTTCTTATGGGTGGTTGGAGAAGGTGTATAAAGATCAATTTCATCTTTTCTCTATTTTTAAGCAACAAATGGGCTTGATCTCATTCATGGTTTCATTACATTACAACTTGTCCCCATTTGATTCTACCATTTCTTCTGGAGTGAATAGAATTGAATGTCCTAGTAAGGTAGAGGAGAAAACAAAGAACTGTTTGGAGTGATTGAATCATGAGTCATATTGTATTCTTTCACCGAGAACGAACTTGCATACTTTTTATGATCCTATCGGTATCTTGATGGATGAGTTTCTAGAAAGTCAATTTCAGCCTTGGCATGATTTCCTTCCATATTGTCCAAATCTTTCTTTGAATTTCAAACAGCAAGTTAGAATGGTTCCAATTTTCATTTACATTACTCTTAAACCATCTTTGGCTTGTTGGATCATTTACTGTAAAGGAAGCTCAATAGATTCATTCAACAAGTAGTTGCATTGGATTTATGATTTTACTTAACACTCGTCTAAACTGGTTAGAGTAGGGTAGGTAGGATTGAATAAGCCTTTTAGGCAGTAGTTTAGCTTTTTAGTCTGGCACTTTTTGTGTTTTCCTTGAAGCTTGTCTTTGAAGCTCTTAGTGTAGTCCTGGGTGTTTGTCTTTTTCCTGCACAATAAAATCAAACTCCTTTTGAGTTATTAGATTAGATTTACTTTCTGCTTTTCGGTTTCATGCACTTCAGTTTTAGCATTTTATTTTATCTACACATTGTTCTGACGACCGGTCTATGAGTTTGGTATAGCTCTAGACATTTTGCAGGTAGTTGGTGACATTTTGGTAGCTCTTGCAGAGCTGGAGTGATGGATCAAGGATGTGAGTAGCAGAGTACGAGGACCAGAGATTCTGACGTTCTCAACCGCTCTATTCAACAGAGCACTTGTCCCAGCTGGAGCCAGATGTTATCACATATATAGTAGCCAGGCTACCATATTCTATTTTTCAGATTCCAATACACTTTTAAGCCAGTTCCCTTATGAGATGCTAAGATGAGCATCTATGATGGATCACTATTTGATGATGGATTATAGTACTTTCCCATGCCATGTCTGAGTCTCAGGACACTCAGATTTGATGACTAATGTAGCCATTTAGCCATTCACAGAGTAGTCAGTATTTTCCTGAGTTGCAACAGAAGTTTCTCATTAGACATATGTTGTTTCAGATTGGTTATTTACATGTATATGACTCAGCAAATATTATCTTGTGTTATGGTTATTATTGCTTTTATACTCATTCTTGTGACATTTCTTAGCATTTAGTGTCTTTGGAAATGAAACAAATAGCATTGCCCTCAATACAATGTATTTGGAAATGAAATGAATATCTTATAAAAAAAGCCCATTCATGAAAAGTAGTGGTTTTGAACATACATGAATGCAAGGAAAGCCTAATGAAATTGGCTATCAAGTATATTGAAATGAATATCTTGTGAAAAACCATTCATGAAAAGTAGTGTTTTTAAACATACATGAATGCATGAAGCCTCAATAATAAAATCCATGTAATTAATGCATGGACCAAGGCTATGGAAATTCGAAGGCCCAAAAAGAAATGGTTCTTAGAAAGTTATATCTAAAGAGTGTTGGCCCCACTTGTATTTGATTTGGATTGTGAGCATTTGTCAAGGTGAATAAGCACCTCTGAACGTAACTTATCCATTTGTGAGATACTGCCATCCCCTATGTTATTGCTTGTCCAGCATATGCTAGAGTGAATATTCCCTTTCCATATCCAAAGTGTCACAGTGTCAAGTTGGTAGTCACCCTTTATCCTAACCATTTGATTTCTAACCCTCACCCTTCACTAGCAAATTGATTACAACTGTGAAGTGAGTATGGTCTTGAAAGTCTAGTCTGAGTTATAATCAATTAAAGAAACTCCATATTTGGTTGATAGATTGCCAGTGAAATGATTGCTACTTGTTATAATTGTTATTTGAATGATTTGTAGAGCATGTCTTAACCTCTAAACACTTGCAACGGATTGGTGTTAGCCTGGGTTATATTATTGATTATTTGATCAGTTACAGATTATTATTCTATCTGTTTGGGCGTATTGGATATTGTACCTGATCATGCAGAGATCTGTAGAGTGTATGAGTATGCACCTTAGATGGATTCGGACTCCCTGAGTCCAATGAGACAATTTATTTTCAGTTCTGGGTAGTCACAGTGATGATTTGTCTCAGTATACCATTCTGGTGCAGTTTTGCCATGTTGAGTGGCCTGTCCGAGTAGAAAGGTGATTTGATTGGTTCAGCTAGGGCGTTGTATGAGGAAGGGGTGGTCCAACCATTTGTTTTTACCATATTACCCGCCTCCCAGAGAGCTTGGTGGGCTCAGTTTGACAACGCAAGCACTCTAGGAGGCAGTTTGGGCCATATCACAGTTCCCGAGGCAGATTAAAAATAATAAAATTGGCTACTGAAGAATTCGATTTGGGCTACTGAGGTAAGGAAATGGCATGGGATGAGTTTTGATGATGAGGGTGACGTCTTCCACTCCTCTAGCAGTTTCAGCACTTTGATGGACCCACATCCATCTGTCCGACATATTTTATTATTTTCTGGAGCTTTTGGAGGCTCACGATTTCTTTAGAGAGGCATTATTTTGCATTTAAAAATTATATTTATTTTTCTTGTGCCATGGGGACACACTAGGGGTGTTAGTCAAAACCCCCTAGACCCACCATGAGCTTTATTCATTTTTATTGAGTGGGATCCCCTCTCCTAGGGTGATTTAGTCCATTGATATATTATATTATTGTATTTATCCATGTACTTTATGTTGAGTTCATCTCAACCGTTGATTAGAACATTTTGATCTTTTAATCTTAGTCATCCATTTGAAAGGTGGTTAGGATTTTGTTATCTCTCATTCCTATTTAAAGGAGAGAGTTTCTCATTGTGAAGGGGGGAGAGATCTAGAGATTTTTGGCTCTGGGCTATTGGAATAAAATACTTTCTTGGGCATCTTGGATCTTGGAATTGGAATGCTTGTGGCGATTGTTAATGCTTCTTTCTCTGCAATGACAGACATTGGTGGCCATCTTAATTTTATCTTCAACTAACATTTTTTTGCAGGAAAAGAAGACGTTTTGGAGGGGTGCGAATTGGTGGGGAGGCGTACTCTTCAAGCTTCAAGAGGATGTTTTGGGTGACAGGGAGTTGTTTTGTCTTTTGTACCAACAATTCGTGTTTCTCATCTCTATGTATGCATCTCTTTCCATTCTTGATTGATTGATTGATCTTTGTGTCCTTGATTGACAGGAATAGGAAAATCGATTTGGTTGAAGGAGGCAAAACGTTGGCAAGAAGGGCTCATCAAAGTTTGGCATTTGATCTTTATGGGAAGTAATCCTCATCACAAGCCTCTTCCATTTTCATCTTCCAAGTATGTTCCATGAGGTATGAAATTCTTCTATCCTATTCATCTATTCTCTTAGATCTCAAAACCCTCATTGATCAAAACCCTTGTTTTCCACCTTTTTCTAGATCTACTTGGATCTAGCTTGTCTTTGGGAATAATAAAAAGAACCCACCTCTATAGCATCCACGACAATTCGGATGTATAGTTTGGTGGCAATCGGGCTTCATTTGACACATTTTCCAAGGCACTTAGCCTTCCTTTGGTGAGGTCGCACTCCTTGATTGGGTGAGTTTTGCTAGTTCTCTCACTTGGGTAGGTGAGATCCCCTTTTGATTTGCACTCCTCTCATTTGATAATCTACCCCCAGTGCTTCACTCCTTTGAGTTTTTCCTTGTGGGCCCCATTCCTCATTTTGAGGGTTGTGCCCCACTTGGGTCATTGGGTGATGCATTTTCAAGCTTAGATCTATGGAGTTCTAGCCTACCTTGGGGCATGCCACTTAAAACCCACCTTGATAATTGCCTTAACTACCCCGATCTACAATTTGGCATAATTTGGACTCCATTTGCCCCTAATCTAAAGGCACTAGTCTCCTTGGGTTAATTCGCACTCCTTGGGGATTGTGTCATATGCTAAGATCCCATATGTGGGTGTGTCTAACTTACCTTGGATACATAGATCCACTTCATCAAACACCCCTTAGCACCATATCACCCCTAATTTGACCTTGTGGGACCCATTTGAATCATTTCCCTATTATAAGGAAGTGAGCCCTACTTGTGTATTTCATGGTGTTAGATCTATCTCTTTGGTCCTCCTAGGTGGCCTAACTCATTCATTGGTTGAAACATTTCTAATATCTTAAGCCTCTTCAACCACACTTAAACTCTTGGGCTCACCTAAGCTTGCATTGGTTTCCGTAACTCAATTTACACACTCCCCTATGAACCTTTGATTTGGCTAATCTTCTTTGATTGGTTATAGGGTCTCCCCCTTGGTTGTGATTCTTCATAATCTAAAGTGAAGAGTGCCTCGGTTGACATGATTCCCAGCTTGCATTGGGAACCATTGCACTTCTTGGATCACCTCTTTAGTTGTCCATCTCCTCTACCGTCCCGGATGGGATACCTTTAGGGACAACTACAAGTTGTGTGGTAACAACGATTTCATGGCATGGTAGGTGTATCCATCACCTCGCAATATTTCATGTCACTTAAACATGACATCATCATGAAGCAATAATCAATTTCCTCTTAAGACTAAGATACCTTCCATCTGAGACAAACCTACCCCCTCATCCAAGTCATTTGACCAAGTTCTCATGAGTCATGACTTCTGACTTTTTTACTTTGGTGTAATTTTTTCGCATTTTTAACATTAAAATGACGTTTTGATGCACCTTGATCAAAATAATGCTTTATGGGATGTTTTCGCCGCCCAAAACATAGGAAAAGTGTCCACTGGGCTAAATAGGATGCTCCGAGTGTGAAAACGATCATCCCCACGCCATAAATGGACTTCAAACCCGAATTTTATGCCCTTTACAAATTTTTTAATTAAACCATTAAAAAATGGTCTAATTTTGTGGGAAAAACTAATTTTCTCATAATTGAACAAAAACCTACGGGGACCTAGCACATGTCCATACGACTCAATTCGAATGCCTAACATGTTTATAAACTTTGACATAGAGGCTCTAATAACCTCCTAAGGCCTAACCACCAAGACGACTGCCCCAACTTTGGAAATGTGAGTGAAAAACTCACAAATTATTAGTCGTTTGTTCAACAACAAATAATAACCAAGGGAAAAAACCAAGTCTAAGTCTAATCAAGTTGATGTCTAAGTCTAGGAAACCGAGTCTTTTATAAAATTGACCATGCTAGCATAATTTTTACAATTTCCCCAAGGGGGTATGAACATGTGTTAAAAAAAAATTTGAAAAGTTTCCCAGAAAAAGCCTGGCGGACTTCTGAATTTTGAAGAATGAACAAGCATACTTGTTCTACTTTGTTGGCTCGCTTGAAAACTCCACCAAGTATAACTTAGGTGGTAACAGAGCCTAAGAAATAGTGGGCAAATTCTTCGGGAAAAGCAGGAACACCTAGAAAGCGATTGTGCAGTCCCATTAGGCTACACCCTTGTTGGTGTAGTGTTGAACACCCCCCCACGACTCCATCTAGCCCACATTTTCCCGTGCGGATCCACTCTTCTCAAAATCCGGACATATTCCTAGTGCCTTACGGTATACTAGGAATCATCTTTTCCCCTTAACTCACTCACTGTACCTTAAAAGATAAAATTAACTAAGATACACTGCACAACATTATTTCCTTTTCAGCAGCGTTACTTTCAATTCCATTTTCGACACTGGTTATATTATCATTTGCTCCAAGGCATTATTGTTGTGAATGTTATTATCATGCTGATGAATTATATATTTTAATATTGCAGTCTTGGTGATTTTATCAAAACTCCTAACAAACACTCTAATCATTCAATCATCAACCAACAGGAGCCTTAGCAACTCTTTCATAGGGACTACCCCCCTTGGCTCCGTTAGGAGTAGCCTAAACAAAGGAGTCAGGAGCAAGTGACAGTACCTGACTCGAGACTTGCCCCCAAGGACACACCGAGCAACTTGAAGATTTCTGTTGCGTTCCCCCCTAGGTGTGTGTAAGGTGACAATAGGAGGGAGAACAGTTTTTACAGCATCCAGACTTGCAGTTGCTTGAGGATAAGCAATTTCAAGCGGGGAGGAATGTAATGTCCTCTTCCACTTAAGAACCAAGAACTACCTCGTTAACCTATTTAATTCCGATAGGTTCGAGCGGGTATTGACAAGTAGGGAATTGACTGAGGAATGATGCCACCTAGAATAAAAACAAAACCTTAAGCAGTAATATTAAGTCATCAATAGATAAAAGAGTGCCACTAGAGCAAGTATTAATTGACATGCGGGTCATAACTCAATTTGCATGCAACATGCAACATTTCAGTCGCATGCATGTAGAAGCAAGCACATGCAAACTCATCTCAACAAAAGAAGGCAATTCAAATCCCTAATGAGGCATATGTTATTATTCACTTTTGAGAAAGAGGTTCGAGAGTTGAGAGCCAAGTTAGGGTTGAGGGTGCAGTCTTCAACTATCAAGTGTATTTCGACAATGAAATCTATTTTCCCTAGTCAATTTCCACAATAGATCATCCAGATCTATCATAGCACTTCAAGGATATCTCATAACTATTGGATCATCATTTTGTCAAGGTGCAAGGGTTAATTATCGGTGGGGGCATACGGGTCTCCAACATATTCATCAGAAGAGAATTATCCAGTCACTTTGAAGGTCGAATATCCAACCAAAAACTTGAAGAGAATTATTGTGGACCATTCTACAACATATTGATCATATCTCCATCTTTCCAGAGCCATCTCTTGATATCTATCACAATAAGAAAGCGTAGCTTTGCATGGGTGACTTATACACAAAGGGAGCAACTCGTATCTTGACAAGGAGCTGCCATATGGTCTACATGTCTCATCCAAACTCTTCACAAGGCAACTGTTATCACACAATGTGTAGCTACCCACTAAAGGTATCCCATCCAGGACGGTAGAGGTGAGGTAGCTAACCGGTGACACCGCAAGGGCACCATCCACTACAGAAGAAGCGTAGTTGTCACACCGGATGAGCTCTTGTTACTTTAGATCACTTTGGAAAATGATCAAGGGGGAGACCCTTCTAGCCCAAGAGGGGCTAGCGCACCTACTCAGACCACTCCTAAGGGTAAACAATAAGTAAAGAGGGAGAGATAATGAGTGAGGTACACTAGATCTAGGAAATAGATATGGTATGGGAGTAAAGGTGAAGTTGGGTAGGTTTAGAGAATAGGGGAAATGCCCCAACTTTATAAGGAATATACCACAATGAGTCAAGCAAAGTAGATCTAGAAAGATCTAGCCACATACAAGAGAGACCTAAAGGACCCACTTAGGAAATTATGCAAAGGTGGCCAAAACAGACCCAAAAAGGTAGATCAGGGCATGGGATGACTAGATTGGAATGCTTGAAGGATAGATCTGTTATTTTGAGGTGGGTTCAAGCATACCCAGCTGATAGATCTGAAATTTCGACCACCCACACAAAGGGAGTGCCCCACCTAGAGTGACTAGTGCTAGATCCCGAGTCAAATGGAGTTTGAGTGACGTGAAATTCAAGATCTAGGGTTTATTCAACAATCTCCAAATGGGTTTTGATGGCTGTCATCAATAACTCATCGGATCTATCAGATCTACAAAAACAAGGGTTTGTAAAAAGAGGGTTTTATGGTGGCTATTGGATTAAGCCCAAGAAAAATAAAACAAATGCAAACGTACCTAGAAATACTTGCTACTAACCTTGTGTGACGATGATCTTGCCTCTCCGATCAATTACGAGCGTTTTCTATGCCTCTCTAAGTGAAATTGCTAATCTCTCCAAGATGCCAAACGCTCCCTCCTCCTGCAAAAGAGATCTTCTATGAGAATCGATTTGCAAAAAGATAGATGAAATGACAAAGACAAATGAATCAAAGAACATCAAGATGGCCACAAGACACAATAAAGATACTCCCTGAACCAATGGCGATTTTAGAGAATGCTATGGAGCTCCATCACAATAGCGCCCCTACCCAAATCGCTTCCTTCACCAAGTGGATGGCAAGCTGCAAAAAGTATTAGAAATACATAGATCCACAAGAATGCTAGAGAGAATAAGACTTTCCAATCTCCACACAAGATATTCGACAAAGCTTCCAAGGGGTTTGCAAAATATTTTATTATTCCCAGAGCTCAAGAGCCAAAAGTCGTCTTACAAATGAGAGAGCATCTAGATATATAGATCTCTCAAGTACATAACCTAGATATAAAAGATCAAGGGTCATGATCAAAAGATAAAAACAATCTAATCAACAACTAAGATTAGCTGGATACTTTATACACAGATCAACTCAATAATAGAAGGGGGGCGCACCACTAGAATTGCCCAATGAGGGGGCGCACCCTATGTTGCGTGGGAACGCCCCCCACACCCTCGCTCCCGCTCCAGAAGCTCGCTCCCAAAACGCTCCTAGTTTTGTGAGCACACTCCCAAGGCGCTCCCTTTCCTATACTAAAAGCTCCTATACTAGGTTGATCATTTCATGACAATGTTATGGTACCTCCCTTTTTTGCCGAGCTCCTACAAAATTTTTTATGGTTGATCATTTGATGATAATGTTTAAAGTTATAACTGCTACATGATTGATACTATATGGTTTAATCCATGTATTATATAGCTAATTCAACATCCTACATGTTTTTTAGATATAAATCCATCAAAATATATTAAAATATATACTATACAAAAAACGCTCCCGAAACGCTCCCAAAATGGGAGCTTTTGAAAATTTCGTTTTTCGCTCTGCTCCCGCTCCCAGCAGCATAGGGAGCACCACATAAAAATGACAAATAACCACAAAGTACCACATGGTGGGGCAAGCAGGTTATAACATCCTTCACTAGCATGTCCCCATGGCACAACAACAAAGTGTGGTGGAAAATAATATCAAAGAGTGATAAAAATCACTAGGACGTCTCCCTTAAAATACATCATAACCTCCTCAAACTGAAGAAATCAAGGACGTGTGGACCCCATGTGAAGTGAAGTTGATGGCGGAGGATGAAGGTGCCATAAACACTATGCCTCAAATCAATTCCATGCCATTTCTTTTCCTCATTAGCCCAAATTGATTTCCTCGTTAGCCATTTTTAGTCATTAAAATGCTTGCTTGGGAACATAAAATTGCCTATATCTCACAGGGGGCCACAAATTGAAGCCAAATGACTACACGGATGTATCTGGCACCATGGTAGTATGGTACAATCAACTAGCTACACCCCAAGGTTCCCTTTGGCTCCCTAGGACATTTCACTATTCTCTGCACTCTGTTTAATTTTTTAATTTCCTAGGGAAAATTCGCTGCAAAAAGCCCAAAAGACATATCTTTCATGTAATTACCCGAAACTGAAAACCAACTGCACCAATGGACTCAGAAAGTCAAAATCAACTAGGAATGAGTACTCATACATAATATGTCCATCACAAAGGTACATCAGAGGCCCCATCCATGTCAAAGCCTGTAAATGCTGATAACTAGCATAGACCCATTTTAAACCCAGATCTATCAAACACCGAGAGGGATCCAATTTCTTGAGTACAATTTTTTACCATTTGGATCCCTCTCGGTACTTGATAGATCTGTATTTAAAATGGATCTATGCTATTTTTTTTTATAAGTCAATATGTAATTTATATTTTTCATTTTTTATTTATGTCAACTAGCATAACGTGACTAACGTGACAGGATCTCCCCCACACTGGGTTGGAGAGCACCTCGCTTCTCTCAATGCAATCATAAAAATAATACAAGCCAGCATAGTAAATCACCATATGAAGCATGGATATGTCTAATGGACACCTATAGACCATACATAATCATCATCCACAAGCATCGGTCTAGAAGTCATTTTGGACCCTACTCCTGGCTTGGTCAAAATGGGTTGACCAAGTCAAGACTGATCAAATGATGACCCAAGTGCTAAACTCTGATATTGCAAAGTACAAAATGGACATGCATGCTCAATTATCTATGATAACAGTGAGACACAGGTACAATTAGATTATGTTGGCAAGTATAAGCACAATACATATATAATAATCTAAATCAAAATGATTAGCTACTTTAGAGAAGAACCTCCAATGTATACTCATTTATAGATTTAGCCATTTTGTTAGTCAAGGGTGAAGGTGAATAAAACCAGGTAAGGCCAAGGGAATGACTTGACACTCGACACTAATCATCTAGGTTAAAGGACAAGGGGATCCACACAACACATAAGCTGGACTAGGTGAACAATAGGGAATGGCAGTGTCTCACAAATGGGTGGAATGATGAGAAGGCTCCACTAGACTCTAGACAAGCAACTTTTAAGAAGTTTATTTGCACAACAATATACACTAGTTAACCTCTAGAAGTAGGTGCCTTGGTAAGCCTTCTAGGCTTCCAAAAAATGACAAAGAAATGACCTTTGGGGACCAGTCTCACCCTGTTGTCTTGTGGGGGAAACTGAGTCATACATTATACAAAGAATGAGTGCTCATCCTCTAGCCATCAACTTTATTCGAAAATATTTATTTATTAACTTGCCAGCCTCCAAGAGTAGGTTCCCTGGAAAGCCTTCTTAGCTCCAAAAAATGACTAAGGCTTAGCCCTGATTGGTTTGCCTCACCCTGATAATCTGTGGGGGTAAATGAACCTTACACCATAAAATGAATGAGTGATCATCTCTTGGCCACTGACTAGTTTTTCTTTTATTTGTAGTAGTGTCTAGAGACACTTTTGCTTTGCTGGCAGGGCATCCATTTAGAATAACTTTAAGCTCCGATGCCTTAGTGTCTAAAGACACTTTTTGGTAAGACTACTTGTGTTCAAGACCTAGAGGTAGACCATCCATGTGATAAGCATCACATAAACCAACACCAAGACACAATTTAAACATGGAGACCTATTCCAACATAGAGGTGAAGTTGGGGGAAATCCTAGATGCCACTACTCAAGTTACAAGTCAAGGTTAATCAACAAGGGAAGGAAATGGATGGACGAAGACAATGAAGATGGTGCCAAGACTAACAAGTTGTGTCCCTAAACTAAAGACAAATGACCAAATCCATACTAGGAGTAGGGAAAGCGCAATGAGTATACAAAATAATCTCTTGGTCATAAGAGCTAAATCATTTATACTTTAGATTCCAAGTAAAACCAAAATAAAGTATCGCCAACATATAACCAATATCAACCAACTCTCACTACTAAAATATACAATAGAGCAATATCAAAATCCATATGCACAAACCATAATATCATCTGGGTCATATACCTGTAGTGGATCTAAAACCAATATGAAGATCACTGAAACAACTGTTGCTGCTACATATCACGGGCACTGTAATAATCTCTGCTTTGGGTCATGAAAGACTGACTAACTCAGTCATCGAATCTAGGGTCATGAGGATCGGTCATGGTATAGAACTGGTCAATCTGGATACTTTGTATCTACTGAAAGTGGGAGATCATCAACTGGTGGCTCATCATATGCTAATCTCATAGTAAAGGACTAGCTCAAAGAACTGCTCGGTACTGCTCAGGAAAAAAGTAGCCCAGCTACTATGTATGCGACAACAACCACTATTACCTTATTTGTTGACTCTGGTGATCAATCTTACCTTTCCGGAGCAGTTACAATGGGATTGAAGAACTAGAAGGGCGCATTCTTTTGCATGGGTGAATTGATTTGAACGAACAACACTTTTTCTGTCTTAGACCCAATGCATGGCATGCATTTCTCCTCCTTGTTGTTCAACTATTCAAGTTATCATTATTGATATGTTCTTGTCTTGTATTTGAGTTTATTTCATTATAGATCTAAGTTTTACTATTTCTAGGGTTCATGCACTAGCATGCAAATACATGTAGATCCATTTTATAAATTGTAAGCATCAAGAAAATCTGAACCAATAACAAATACCTCAACAAATCAATACAATAGCACAAGATATCAATTTGGGATATTACATATTTGTCTAATTTCTAATAGTATTGATGTACTGAACATTTAGTATCTCATTTTTTATGGGTAGTTTTATGGCTAAACATGGTCAAGCACTCTTACTTGATTTCAATTTTGGAACTTGTTGAAAAACTATAGTCTTAATAATATTTGATATCAGTTTCTTAGTCAGTTAGTTTTAGAGCTGTAGGGATTTTAGTTCAATAAATTGTTATTCTTATAGAGCTAGTAATAGTTATATTTTATTATTTTTAGTGCCTGAACATATGTTAAATGTAATTTCATATTTTCTTATTAAAATAAAGGAATTACGACATTTTTCTTGGAAAATATTGCATCTATTATCTTTTCTTGTGTGCACACAAGAATCTAAACTTCACATTATTATTTTTCCTTTTGTAACTAGGGGAATTGACAACTGGGGCAAGGCTCGTACTCACGTGACACGAGGTCGATTCCAGTCCACTACCACTATTCCCCTAGGTGTACCAACGCTGGCCCACGTGCGGTACACAAGGCTCGGTTAAGGTTTGAATCCACGATGTCACAAGGAGTGCCTTAACAATGCACCCTATCGCCAACTAGTCTACATCCCAAGGGCTACCTAAACTTCTCATTATTGTCTTTAAACTCACCTTGCAATTCTAGATTAATTTAACTTACATGGCATAATATTGTGGTATACATGGATTATTATCTTATAAGTTCCTTAGGAGTGTTAAAGAAATGTAACTGTGGAAGACATTCTATTTTTGTATTATTATTGTTGTTACCCCTTTCAGAGATGTTGTTCCTCCTATTAGGGATGTCATTGATGTAATTGGTCATGTTAAGTCTTGAGGTAAAGCCTTCGATGTAAGTCGGGTCAGTAGTACCCGCTAAAGTAATATTAAAAATGTATTTTTGAGTCTTCCAAGGCAAGTCAACCCTGGCAGCAAGGAGAAGTCTGCCCAGTTGGGTTATTAGGCCTCTCAGTTGATCTGTATAAATAGGAGAGGTGCTTCCCTCATTTGGACACGTAGAACACTCAAGCAGTTGCGCTAGAGAGAGAAGTGATAGTCCATCTGGAGGAGAGGAAGCAATATAGTCTTGTTATTGGGTCTTACACTGTTCTTGGGTGAAGTCTATATAGAGGAAGTTTTGTTGGGTTTTTCCCCACGAGGGTTTCCCAAGATAAATCTTTGTGTTCTCTTTTGTTTTGTTATGCTTGTTATTCTTTCAAAGATCTTTTTGTTTTGGTATAACAACTTTTAAAATCTTAACATGGTATCAGAGCTAACCTAAAAGAAGACATTGTGCAACAGCTCATCTGACAATCCGACAAGCTAGGGTTGTCTATTCTGGATACCTCCCTCCACAGATCAGCTGAAAAAGAAGGTCCACTCAACTCACCCTAGGAGGGCGCATCTTTCTGTCGAAGCAGTTTTTCATTCTAAGGATTTTCACTTTTTGACCTATCATTATTGTTGGGAGAAATTAGGGCATCAGATTTTTCAAAGGTTCTATCCTCAAACATACAATCTATCTCGCCTTGGGGAGGTGCATCTTTTTCCTCCTCTCAGATCTACAAGTGATCACAGTTGGAAAATTAGGGTTTCCTAGCCAAACCCTAGGTTATCTTGAAGCTAGTTCCAGAAAAGGTCCTCAAATTGGTAAGTACTATTTGTATTTCCATTTGAGGTTCTCTTTCATTAAAGATGACAAACAATACCAAGCTTGATGAAAAGCTTGAGGGAGCAGAGAACTTCAGAGCATGGAAGTACAAAATCATGCTCATCGTTAAAGAACATGACCTAGATGGATTTATCGAGGAAGATGTCAAGGAACCAGAAGGGAAGAGGCAAAGGCCAAACACAAAAAGGATATGATCAAAGTAAAAAGGATCATAGCTAACTCTATCAAAGGATCGGTTGATCTCCCAGGTATCTTCAAAGAATACTCCTAAAGAAATGTCTAATGCACTAATATGTTTGAAGGTAAGTGTTGACTAAATTGTCATTGATGCCAACAAGTGTGTATCGGTGTGTCTTGGTGCCCTTTGAGGAGCCCCTAAGGTATAGAATTCAGTCAATGTCAAAGGAGACCTTTTGACCTTGTCCAAGCCCAAGTCTGAAGTCCTTGGAGCCCTTTGGACAATGGCAAAATCCCTAAACACCCTATAGAGTGTTTGAGTAACCCTAAGTTGTTTTATGATTTCCCAATTGTTTCTTTAGGGTTCCCCAGTACCACAACCATGCCCTATTACCCTAGAATGTGTTCTTGGGTGGGTTGAAGAAGTTGCTAGAGTCCAAATGACCCTTTCAGTGACCATTTGTGTGTTATAGAGGTCATCGTACCCTAGGAGAAGCCTAGGCACCCCCACCCTTGATGGTTATGTGTCTTCACTTGTGGTGACTCTAATGACCTAACAAATCACCCTAAAACCCTTACCCCTGGTCCCTAAGCTTACATTCTACCCTATGTTGTATGCATTGCCCTTAAAACACTAATAACACCCTAATAGTGCCCATTGCACCTTTACACTAACCCTTGCAAGCTCTCATGATGACCCCTAATCATTAAAGCCGTGTCTCCACTTTTAAAACATTTTTTAATAATTTAACAAAATTATTTAAACCCTTATCCTCCAACGATGACAAGATGTGGTTAAATGTTTTAATGACGTATGGTTAAGAAGTACTAAAACGTAATTAAAATAATAAACTTAAGAATTAAAGAAACCCTCCTCCAACGTTGGCATATTTTTTAAATGATTTATCCTCATAAGGTTGGCCCCTTTAAAGTGATTTGAGTTAATATTTAAACAAGTTTATTTTTTTAAATAAAACATTCAAATACCTTCTAGAAGTCGGCCCTATTTCCCTCATTCTCACGCTAGTCTAAGTATATAAATGGACTTAATACTTCACATTTTCAACCATCAATCAAATAGTAACCTTTGGAGTGGGTGACTGAGATATTTCGTTGGCTAGTATGAGGACTCTCGCTAACTGTGGGAAATAACAGAAGTACAGACCCAAATTCCTTTTTGACTGGGATCTCTTTGGACTGAGGCTAGCTCTCTACAAGAGAGACCTGAATTTCCTCAACACAACTGTTTTTAACTTGGTTTCTTCCTTGTTGGCTTGTGGACTAAAGGTTTTCGTGAGAATACTTTGCAGCAGACTCTTCTTTTACAGTGGTGAAAACTAGTCTGTTTTTGACTAATTGCCTATCTCAACTTCAACAGTCCACCCACAGAACCAAGGTTTTGGAAGTGTGAAAAGTCTAAGTTTTTGGTTGAATTTGTTGTTGCTGCCCTCTTACAGACCCGAGTTGCTGCCCACAGTTTGAAGACCTTCTTTGTCACCTTACAGCCTGAATTTTGGTGGTCATTAGTTGCTTGACAGTCCAAGTCCTGCTTGAGGTCTGCTACAAAGGTCATCTCCAGGGTTGAGGTCTCATTTTTTTCTATCTCTGCACAATCCATTTATAAGGTATGTTTGAACAGTAAATACAGTAAATGAAGACAGTACGCAAAGTATATGTAGAGTATGTGTACAAGTACAATGATGAGTGTACAAATGTACATGTGTTGATATAGCATGTGAACAATAGTGTACGAGGATATGTATATATATGTACAGTAGTATATAGTGTACAGTGTACAGTGGTGTGTACAGAGGTTAGGAATTAGCATGTACAGTGGTCTGTACAAGTGGTAGGTACAGTGGTCTCAATGTGCAAGTGAATGAACAAGTGAAAGTATGAAGGTGCCATCCATTAAATGCTATGATTTGATGATGCCTGTGATACACTCCATGATGCACTCCTACATTCTATATTGATGATGCATTTCTATATGATGAACACTTGGTGATGACGATGATAAGGATGCATACCCTATGACGATTTGAAGATACACTATGATGATGCATGTCTGATGTTCAGAAAAGAATTACTTGTTTAGTGCGAGCAGTGTGTGGCAGTGATAAGACTTATGCAGGGATACCTTGGCAGTGAATAGAGAACATAAGTTATCAGCAGCGGGAAGTTCAGAGATTGGTATGTGACAGGTCCACAGGTTCGACAATCTTTTTCTTATCTGGGTGTCAAGACGATGCAAGGAAAGGAGGTTGTAGCCTCCTTCTGGTTGTACCCAGAGAATTAGGGAGTTGAAGCTTCCTTTGGGTTGTAGCTTGTAAATCATGGGGTTGTAGCCTCCTTCCAGTTGTAGCTGGAAAATTGAAGTCATTGTAATAAAGAGGTTGTTGCCTCTTTTAGGTTATTTCTAGAAAACTATTATTAAAAAGGTTTCTGTGGTTTTACCCCCAGGACTTGGGTTTCCATGTCAAAAATTATCGTGTACTGTGCAGCTTGTTATTTTCATGTACATTGATGATATGATGTGATTGGTGATCAACAACTTGCTTTTGATTAAAAAATTTATATTGTGCAAATACTCATTCACCCCCCTCTCATTGTTTCAACAATTGGAATCAGAGCAGGTTCCTTCAAAACAGACTAACCGCTGGAAGGCAATCATGGGAAAGTTTGCTAAACAAAGCAAAATTGGAACACCCTTGTTTGATGGAAGCAACTATGCATTCTGGAGCATAAGGAATAGAAATATGGCAAAGTATCGAGAATGGTTACAAGGTACCACAGACCATACCAACAGATGCAGCTGAGTTGGCTCAATACAACAACAACTCAAAGGACAGAAATCACCTTCTAGGTGCTATAAATGAATCTATCTTCAACAAAGTGATGCACTGCCCCGCTGCAAAGGAAATGTGGGACAAACACCAAACCACATATGAAGGAGATAACAAAGTCAAGGATGCCAAACTTCAAACATACAAAGGACAATTTGAACAACTAAGGATGAATGAAGATGAAGATATAGTAGCCTATATTCTTCGAGTTGATCAACTTGTGAATACCATCAAAGGTTTGGGAGAAGAAGTTGAGGAAGCCATAGTTGTTCGAAAAGTTCTAAGAACTCTTCCCAAGAGGCTCAACCCCAATATCTCTACCCTAGAAGAAAGAACATATCTGAAGACTCTGACAGTAGAACAGTTGCATGGGACTCTTGTGGCTTACGAAATGAGAATTGAAGACGAAGACATGTCAAGAAAGGAAGCAGCATTCAAAGTCTCCTCCAAACAAGATGGGAAGAACAAATCAACAAAGGACAAGCCAACAAGTTACGAATCTGATGATGAAGAAATAGCTAACTTTGTTCGGAAATTGAAGAGAGGCACTGGGAAATACAAAGGTAAGTAACCTCTTAAATGTTTTTCATGTGGAAAAGCCATTTTGCTTCTAAATGTCCGTATGCAAAGAACTCAGATAGTGATTGTTATCCACTAATTCTGCACTTAGTGGATTTCCAGTGGGCCATCGAAGTCATGACCAAGCCAAAGTGTTCATTATCAATGACGAAGTCATGAGCAAGCTAGATTGTTCATTATCAATGCTCAAAAGGTTCCAAAGTTCATCAGGGCCTTTTTTGGGCCTCTTTTTTTAATAAAATGCATGTTCATCCCCCTTGGGGGCATTGTAATAAATGCTCTAACAAAACAAATTTTTTGTAAAGGACTTGGCTTCCTAAGACTGGGCTATTAATCCGATTATTCCAAGGTGTTTTTCCCTTGTCAATTATGCAATGTTCAATAAGCGATGTATAATTTTTGAGTTTTTCACCGCTCCTCCAAAGCTGGAATTTTCGTCTTGGTGGTTAGGCCTTAGGAGGTTATTAAAGTTCAAGTGTCGATGTATATAAGCGTGTTAGGCATTGTTTTTGAGTCATATGGACATGTACTAGGTCCCCCTAGAGTTTCGTCTGATTCCAAGAAGAAGAAAAAATTTCCCGTTTTTAAGCCATTTTTAATGGTTTAAATGGAAAAAATCAAAATGTAAAAAAAGTGTGATACAGAGTTTGTTTTTGGAATAGTTGGGCTCATTTTCAAGCTCGGAGCAACATCTTTACCCCTGTGGCCACTTTCACTATGTTTTGGGCAGCTAAAACACCTCGGAAGACGTTATTTGACTAATAGAGCACCAAAATGGCATTTAAATGCTAAATCATGAGAAAATGCACTAAGGTCAATTTTTTTTAAAAGTCAAAAATTAATAAAGAAAGGATGGGGATGACATGGAGGTGGGTCCCTCATGCCATGCAACCCACTTCAAATCATATTGGAAAGTTTAATGTAATGTCCTCTTCCTTTTAGGCCCTGAGGCCCATACCGCTAACCTATGTGATTCCGATGGGTTCGAGCGGTTACTAATAGCTAGGGAATCAGATCANCTTGCTGCTTCAAGTGTCACATTGCCTTGCAGTGGCTTGAGTCCACATTTGCATAATGGTGGATGGTTTTTACAAATTGGCCAAGATCGAGAAATTGACCAACAGTATATGAGCATTCTAGTTGAAATCAAAAGGGTAGAATGTCAACTTGGTAGACTTATTTCTTGTGATGGTGCTTATGGACAAGGTACTTTTCGGGGGTTGGATTGGAGAGAGATTAAGAGTTGGTGTCCTATTGAGTGGGCAATTCTTGGGAAGACATTCCTAGCCAAGAGTATAGTTCCACAAAAGCCTTCAGACACTTGGGAAGGTGAACAGGTATTGCAGCATCCCAGTTTGAAGTTGCTTGAGGACAAGCAATCTCGAGCGAGGAGGACTGTAATGTCCTCTTCCTTTTAGGCCCTGAGGCCCATACCGCTAACCTATGTGATTCCGATGGGTTCGAGCGGTTACTAATAGCTAGGGAATCAGATCAGGACTGATGCCATCCATAGAAGATCTACGACATCCTCACTTGGTCAAGAAGAGCTACCTGGGCCAAAGGCCACCTTCATGCATGACCATGCTCTTTGCATGACCATGCTCTTTTCCATGCTCCATGCATGACCATGCTCTTTGCATGCAAGTCAACGGCAAATTAGAAGATAAAGTGACCTAATTAGGTCAAAGATTAGGTTTTGCGCAGTTGAACTTTATAAATAGAGGGTAAAGCAAGAGGAGACCTCACTTTGGATTATTATTATTTTGGGAGCTCTTGGATAGCAGCACAGTGTGCAGCACAGCAGTTGGGGTTGGAGACGGAGTCTTCAGCTAACAGGATTTCGGCAGTGAAACATCTGTCCTAGTCTTATTCCGGGTAAGCCATACAGGTTCACCACTTGTTCTTCATTCATTCATCAGTTATCTAGTACATGGTATAGATCGTTGCAGGGACACGTGTGCAGCCGTAAGAGAGGGTTTTCAGCCAGAAAGCCTTAATCCCTGCCTAGAGGTCTCAGAACCTCCGCATGCATCAGGCATTCTCTCCGGCATCAGCAGACGGACAAGCTCAGAAAGTTTCAGCCCGAACGAACCTCTCCTCCTACAAAAACGTCACCTTCAATCTGGAGGGTTTTTACGGCGCTGTGGGGCGGTGACACGAGAGGAAAAGAGCATTATTAGACCCCCCATCCGGATCCTTATGCATGCAGCTATCTCTGGAGTCATTATCAGCCAGAATATTAGTGGTAAGTGTTAATTTCTCTCTGCAAACCTCTAACCCTAATTCAGCTATATTTTAGGGCAGGGTTACTTGGAAGCGGAAGCGGAAGCGGGAAGCGGGTGCGGAAGCGGAAGCGGGAAGCGCCTTTTTCAAAAGAATCCGGTTAGGAAGCGTTTTCGGAAGCGTTTTTAAAAAAAAATATATTTTTATATATTTTGATAACAAAATCACCTAGAACATTGAATTAGTTATGAAAAGCATAAAAACATGATATAAACCATGGCCCATATTCATAATACCATATAACATCATTAATCAATCATCAATGATTCAATCATCTAGTAGTGAATTCGTCAACCATAGGTCCAATATCCAGATTCCATATTA
>LPNX010544575.1:47684-67665 GCA_001517045.1 Pseudotsuga menziesii
GATATTACATTTAACTTTGGATTTAAATGAAGCTACGAGTTATTTCTTTGGAGTGGTGACGTCAACCATTAGAGATGCTCATGCTAGCACTAGTGTGGATGCGAATGGGTGAGGTGGACCCCTCTCCACTTAAGAAATATTATATTAAATCCATGGTATAAATGTATGGCATATTGTGATGGCCAAAAGTTATATTAAGATGACGCCAAAGAGGTTCCATGTAATGTCCTCTTCCTTTTAGGCCTTGAGGCCCAAAACCGCTAACCTATGTGATTCCTATGGGTTCGAGCGGTTACTGATGGCTAGGGAATCAGATCAGGACTGATGCCATCCATAGAAGATCTAGGGCATCCTCACTTGGTCAAGAAGGGCCACCTTCATGCATGCCATCCGAAGCATTATTTAATGATGCATGCACTTTTTAGGTCTCCATCCGCATGCATGCAAGTCAACGGCAAATTAGAAGATAAAGTGACCTAATTAGGTCAAAGATTAGGTTTTGCGCAGTTGAACTTTTAAATAGAGGATAAAGCAAGAGGAGACCTCACTTATGATGATTATTATTTGGGAAGCTCTTGGATAGCAGCACAGCGTGCAACATAGCAGTTGGGGTTGGAGACGGAGTCTTCATCTAACAGGATTTCGGCAGTGAAACATCTGTCCTAGTCTTATTCTGGGTAAGCCATACTGGTTCACCACTTGTTCTTCATTCATTCATCAGTTATATAGCACAGGGTATAGATTGTTGCAGGGGCACGTGTGCAGCCGTAAGGGGGGTTTTCAGCCAGAAAGCCCTAATCAGCTGTGGGGCCTCCAGATCTTAGTTTCCTTCCGAAACTCAGGCACCAGTCTCATCATCAGCTACATACTTCAGTACTCCGTGATTATCAGCTCCATCTAAGCTCATCCGAAGCAGTTATCAGCAGTTCCGGACTTCCAGGGGCGTGAGCAGCTGCCTCACTGAACCTAGACGCTATCCTGCTTAGAGGTGTCAGAACTTTTGCATACACCAGCCAATCTCTCCGGCACAGCAAGGCTATCAGCCCTGCAAAACGGCAGATCCATCGAACACCTCCTTCCTTGAGGGCGTCACCTTTTTCTCTGATTGGGCGTCTTGCTGCCGGGGCATTCACCGGAGGCAGGAGAGATCAGTTCCTCTCCGATCCAGTTCTCAGTACTTGCAGACTTTATCCGAAGCAGTCCAGCCAGTTATCAGTGGTAAGTGTGCATTCTATCTCACAAACCCTAACCCTATTTTTTCCTATAAAATAGGGATTTTTGCATGGCAGTTTGCATGCCCAGTTGTATCAGCATAATTGTTTAGAAATAGAAAATATCGGGATTTGGGATATTACATTCCACGCTAGCTAATGTGGAGGTTGACATCAACTCTAAGGAGAGCTCACGCTAGCTCTTAAGTGGATACGAATGGGTGAGGGTGGACCCCTCCCCATTTGTTAATAAATCTTTGTTATTGCATACTATGGGTTCAAAACTTTATGCGAATCAATCATTCACGACACATTGAAGGTCGTACAATCGCGTGAGGGTGAGTGAAGCTTGCACGTGTGGGAGCTTAGTGGAGTGGTTGGCAGGTGATTGGGTGTTGTGTCCATTGGGGAGTGAGTTGGTAGGAGAGGTGGCGTTTACCTCTCCAGTTCCACCCCTGTTTAGCACAATTCAACTCAATTACACTCTGAGTTGATCTTCAATTGGTTGGTGCCCCCCTAGGGCTGGGGTTTGTTATAAAAGCAAAGCCTTCTTCCCCATTTGTGATGGATGCAAGGAACCTCTACCTATTGTAATGCTGCTACTATGTTGATTAATAAAGTTGAAGATTTTGGAGGTCTACCTTATGTCATTTGAGGAATGCTATGCTAATGAGGTGATATTATATTGTTTAAAATTTCTCTTGCTCAATTTGTGTTGATATATCTAGCTTAGAGGATCATTCATGATACGTAGAGTAAGCATTTATAGTAGTTAAGTTGCTTGCTTATGATTTGGATTTGGAAGATATAGGGGTAACCGACTATATTCAGTTGTATCGAGGTTCTCTGATTTTTTCTTCTTCAAACATACTAGATCTAATCCATTATTTGCCAGAGTTGTTTTATAGTTTTGTAGGTCACAAAATCCAAAGGAAGCCTTGAACTAAGTTGTTTCTTCTCCTTCTTCGGCATCCTCTTTAGAAGCTAATATTTGTTGCAGGGAGAACTTTGGAGGCATAATAGCATCGAACTACTAGTCAGCTAGGAGTTATTTTATTTTTAATAAAAAAAAATCCTTTTGAGTCATCTAGTTAAAGGAGTAGGAGTTTGAGTTCCACTTTATGTTCGGTTGGGACACCTGTGGGCTGGAACTTTAGTGGAGTAGGAATGCCTTTTAATAAAGTAAAGTTTATGGGCAGTCCTTGGAGGAAAAAGTGGATCTTTGTCCACCTTTTATTTTTTTTAGTTAAATTATTTTTTTTTAACTAAAAAAGGCTTTTTGGCCTATAAAGACATTGGCTCTTTCATTGTAAAACATGGAAAAACTGGGAGGGATTTTTCCCCAGCGATTAATAGAAAGCATATCTTTTTCGGGCTTTACGATTGTTCAGTTGAGTACCCTCTATGGTGTGTGGCATAAACTTGTGTGAATGAGCAATTGTTGTTAGAGCCTTTATTTCTTTTCTATGTTCACGTCGGAGACCATAAACAGATGCTACCATCCTATTGGAAAGTGGAAATCCTAGCAGTTGTTAGCCTTTTCCCTTTGTGAGCGTGCATGCATGGGTATTGATGTTTACACCTAATCAAGTTTGATTGTGTAGTATCTCCCTTGTTTGCATAGCGCATCTTCTACAGTTAGGAGGAAGAAGATCTAGTAGCTGCGCCTTTGACACAAAGACCTTGTGGGTTCTCCCTTTAGGTATTCTGGCACTGGTCCATTAGTGAGGTTTGATCTTTCCCTCCTTCCATCAACCATTCAAATACTCTTATGCTACAACCATTTCTCTAAGGCAGCCTCTTCTATTCACCTTGGCCGCCATTGTTTCCTGCCTTAGTGATCTTAACCTTAGGGAAGCCCCCCTTGAGTTGGAGAAGAGCAAACCTGAAGCGAGGAAGAGAGGAGCGTGGTGACAGTGGATGCTCTTTTCGCAGTTGCCATCGGGTCAGTGTGCCTAATTTTGGGCTTTGACACATGCACGTTAGTCAGGAGCGGCAACACAAACCATAGATTCTCTTTTTAATAGAGGGACGACCCCCCTTGGCTTCGCTAGGAGTATCAGGTGACAGCAGTTGGCTCGAGCTTGCCCCGAAAGTCGCACCCAATGGCTTGAAAAATTTTTCCACGTAACTAAGGTGTAAATTAGGCAGCAACAAATAGCAGGGCATATGCCATTGAACAATGCTTTATTCACCTTTCTTTATCCATTCCAAGTAGTTTTTTTCAACAAAAGAAAATTCGGTTGCTTATGATTTTGTCTTATATTCCTTCATTGTTGTAGTTGCTCAACAATTTGTCATTGTAGGAGCTGCTCAATAAATTGTCATGCTTTCCTATCATTTGTCACGCTAGAAGATTGTATTGGTTGGGATTATTGACTAGTGTCCACGTTCCTCCTATTGAAAGTGTTGGGATGTTCTTACCTTTGTAAATTATTTTTGATAATTACTGGAGTATTAAAAGAACGACTTCTTGAAAAACAAAACTTTAGGGTGAAGCACTGCCTAAACTAGCTCAGACATCACACAATGATTTGAGAACTCATTGTTTTGCTGGCTTGAACACCATTCATCACAACTCATTGGCAATTAATTTCATCAATTTATGTGAATAGTTTTGATCCTACAATAGGCAGTTGGATCCATAAATCCAAGTCTGTAATAGTGTCATTTCTATACAAACGAAAAAGTGTTAGTTTTACATATATAACAAGTAGAATTCAGATTACAAGTTGCATTTGAATCGAAATGTTATTGTTATGCTTGAGTGGGTTCCATTGAGCATAGAGCTTGTAAACATAGTGCATTTGAATCTTCTGTTGGAAAAGGGATTTTGGAATTACCTACAAGCATATAGCTAGACATATTGATTGTCGGATTCTTGTACTGACAAGGAGATCTTTGTTGAACATGGGCTAGGTAAACACATGTGAATAGGAGATAGAGTCCAGGTAGCCCATGTGATTGGTAATTGATCTGAGGGAGTCAATTGTGTTGCAAAGAAGTTTGCACCCAGACTTGTACACTCAAACAGAGGCCTCAGACTCAATTATGAAGGTAGAGAACTCAGCATCATATAGAGAACAAAGATCGGGCCTTATTTTCCACAGAGGATCCATGTTGGTGAAGTGGGTGGGCCATAAATCCCTCATTTATGGATCATATTGGTATAAAAGTAGTTGAATCCTTAATCGTGATGTGGTTGCCAAAACTTTGAAGAGAACAAAGACCCAACATGCGTAAACTGCGGAAGAGAGAAAGGTCGGAAGACCTATAGACCATCAATGTTCATCTTCAAGAAGAGAACATGCACTTGAAGGAGAAGGTAGAGATGTTTGATCGAAGGATGATAGAGTTGGAAAAGAACCTTGAGACCTCTACAAAACTATTGTTGTTGAGAACTTGCTCTTGTGAGTATGGTAAACTCTTGTGAAGAAGACATTAGAGACGATAATCACTTCATATGATTCTTATTCACTCTTATGTAGAGATCTGAATAGGTGGAGTCAATGAGTCATCCTCTCTCTCTCTCTCTCTCTTGTATCTTCATTTGCACTTGATCTCTCTCTCTTCGAGTAGCTAGGGATTCTTGATCTTCTTGGAGCATTTTCAATTTTAGGGTTAGGGTTTCATCTCTTGGAGATTTGGAGATTATCGTTTTGAGATGAAATCCTAGGTTCTATTTGGTGAAGAAAGAGGAGACATCTTTCCCTAGAGGACTAGTTTGAGTGATTCATGTTTGTTGGATCTCCTTGGTTGAGCTAGGGTTTTTCATTGTTTCATCTAGCTATGGTTTTGAAGAGCTAGTGGATTTAACTAGTCTTGTGATATGCCTCTAGTATATAAACTTCATCTTACGCATATTAATGAAGTTTTCAGCTCTCCAATACTTGTGTAAATTGTAGATTTGATTTTCAGTCATCTATGTTCTTCACGGTCTGTATAATTTGTAGCTATATATGTCTTGTTGATCTGACATAAGTTAAGGACAATTATGTTAAGTGAATGAACATTGTAATTGAAGAAGATAAGGGTTGTTTTACTTTCGTAAACAAGAGTTTTCAGATTTGGTATGCATGATAAGATTGCCCAAGAGGGCCAAAACCAATGTTATCAGAACCCGTCTGGTTCAAGCAAAATCGATCAGTCTGACCGGTTTACAGGGTTTTCTACTCCGGTTAGGGCCCTCAACCGTTTGGGCCGTATTTTGAGCTTGAACCAGCCTTGAACCGCTTGGGCCGGATTTTTGAGCCTGAACCGGTCTGGCCCGTACAGTGTCGTATGGAAGTCGTCTGGGGACCCACAGAACTCAAATTTTGTTTCTAAACTTCAACGATGTATTTTGGTTAAAAACTTTAGTGACATATTTTGGATCGGAACTTCAGTGATGTATTGCACTCGATGATATGTTGGTTATTTGCACCTGTACTTGCTATATATATGAGAAAAATTGCATATTTGTATATTAATGGTTTGAATTCATATGTATGCACATGAATATATATGTTTTTTTACAAAATATGAATATTTTATGTATTTTTTTGTCTACCAGTTTTTTTCCCTCTTTTTTTCCAGTTCTGGTCCAGTTCAACATTTTGGGCTCTGCCGATTTGATGACTGGTCCGGTTCTGATAACATTGGCCAAAACCTATCAGAACACTTGGTATCTTTCTCTCGGATTGTCTAGAAGTTTGAGGTTGTTAAGGATTGAAATATTATCTGCTCCCGCTGCTGTTTTTTTTATATTTCATAATAGTCCTAAGACTGAATTCACAGGGTTAAGATCTGACAAAACTTCTAGTCAAGAGGTGAAATTTCTAAATTCCAAATTCCAATAATTTTTTATGGTACATTCACCAAAGGAGCCGTGGGTGTCACATTCATGTGAAATCCTCAGGGCTGTGTTATCACCAACCTTGTAGTTGCCTATGTGAGGTGGCTCCAGGATGGGTGGTAGAAGGGCAGGCAACTAAGCAGGTGGAACCAAGACTGCCTAGACTCCCAAATGGATGGTTGTCACGCCAATCAAGGCAGTCTTCGCTTTATGTTATCTAAGTTCGAGACAACAAAGGGGGAGACCTAGATCTACTCCCGACAGGAGAGATCAAACCTATACACCAGATCAGATCAAGTAGGCTTGAGGTACGTAAGGTGCAAGGTAATCGAAGACCCTAGATCTATGAGAGATGTTACCAGGTGTGCCAAGGCTTTGGATTAGGGTTTTGGAAGTGTTAAGTTCAATCCAAAGTGGAACCAAGGTAACTTATGGGGTGGATACAAGATCTGGGGTTGAGGTACTAGCCACTGATGAAGATAACCGTTGCCTTGGGAAACGTAACCAATGCAGGGTGAGTACGGATAGAGCTGGGACTATCTAGTACTAAAGAGATAGACTCAATGAAAGATGTGACAATGTCAAAATACCCGAGTCATCAAAGAAAAGTCAACTTTCAGGGAAAAAAAGGTCAAAAGATGGCTAGCACTAGGCTTCGAGATCAGTGCATGTTGGGCCTTGGGCAATGGAGTCAGTATTTGCACAGCATTAGAGTGAACCCACTTGGGATATGCCCTGATCTATGGACCCAAACAAGTGTTTGGCCCGGAAAATTCAGTTTATAGGGAAAACCAATAGGAGGAGGGCTAGCGCTAGGGTTTGGAGGGACAGGTCCTCAGATCTAGGACAATTTGGGAGGAATCAGCTCAGCGTTGGAGAAGAAATGGGATGTGGATGACCCGATCTACAAACCCAAGTTGGAAAAATGCAGAAAAAATCAGATCCGAAAATGTCAGAAAATGACTAGGAGTGCTAGGGTGCTGAAAGTCAGTTTTTCAGATCGAAGGCTACCTGGCAGCAACTAGCTCAGCGTTTGGGGTGTTTTGGAATGAGGAGGGCCCAATCTATGAACCCAACTGGTCATTTTCAGGAAAAAAGTCAGATTTGGAAAAGGTCAAATTTTCAGTGGGGGCGCTAGGGTTTTAACAAACAGTTTTTTAGATCTAGGGCAAACCAGGCCAAACTAGCTCAGTGTTAGGGGTGAATTGGTGAGAGGGAGGCCCAATCTACAAAACCTAGCAGTGGTTTGTCCAAAGATCGAACGGTTCCCTGATTAAGTATTTTTGGAGTTTTTAGTAAATTTGAAGAAAAGCAGGTGCAATGGATTGAGATCATGAAAGAAAAGAACCAACCTGTAGATCTTACTTGGAAAATCTTGTAGATGCCTTGATGATAGTGATCCCTACTAACCCGATCAATTTGAGAAGGTTTGACCAATTTCTATGTCCAACGTTTTCCCCCAAGGAGCCAATGTGCCCTCTCTCCTGCACAACAAACGTCAACCATATCAGATTTGTTGCCACATGAGAAAAAAGCTAAATGCTACAGAAAAATAGCAAAAGATAATCATAGATCGCAATGACACTAATGAAAACCCCTTGATAAAAACGAAGACAATCCAAGCGAGTTGAGGTCCCCCTGCAAAAACACCCAAGCTGAAGTCGCCCTCCTGTAGACAAGACAAAGATTCCAAAAAATATATAGATCTTGCAACAATTTCCCGAATGCTAAGAAGCAAAAGGTTTTCCAATCACCATCTAAGAACACCAGATGCAAAGGACATCCAAAAAATATCCACAAGAAAAGTTTTTCTATTATCTAAATCCCAGAGCCAAAGACCCCTTACAAATGAGAAGCTCTCTCCTTTAAATAGAAATGAGAGAACCAAAATCCCACTTTCAAAACGAGTCGCTAAGATTAAAAGATAAAAATGTTATAATAAATGGTTGAGATGAGCTCAACATACAATACATGAATCAATATAACCATAAAGTACCAAAGTGGACTAGATCACCCATAAAGACGGTACCCCACTCAACAAGAAATAAATGAAGCACATGGTGGGTCCATGGAGTGTTAACTAACTCCCTCTGGGTGCCCCATGCCACAATAAAATAATATAATATTTTAATTTTTTGACTTTGTGCCTCCTTGAGGAAATCGTGAGCCTCAGAAAAGTTCCAGAAAATAATATAAAAATGCTCGAAAAATAGGTGTGGGCCCAATCAGGGGTTGCACCTGCTGGAGAAGATGCGGAGGACATCACTCTCATCATCATGACTCATCCCATGTCATTTCCTTGCCTCAGTCGCCCAAATCGATGTCTTCAATAGCCATTTAATCATTTTTTAATCTGCCTTGGGAAATGTAAACCTGCCAAAACAACCTCCTAGGGTACCTGCGTTGTCCAACTGAGCCCACCAAGCTCTCTGGGATGGGGGTACTATGGTACAATCAAGTGGCTGCACCCCCTATGCCCCATACAACTCCCTAGGAGATCCAATAAAAACATCTCCTTGCTCAAACACATCATCCTGTGAAGCAAAACTGCATCAAAAGAGTAAAATGAGCCTAACCATCTCTACAAGTGCCCGGAACTGAAAATAAACTATCTCATTAGACTCAGAGAGTCCAAATCCAACTAGGGTGTATATTCATACCCTTTCCAAGTCTCTACCTGATCATCAACCATATCCAATAGACAATATAATCATCTATAAATGACCAGACACCAATAATATAACTCAGACTATCATCCATCCGCTGCAAGTGTTATAAGGCTAAGACATGCTCTACAAATCATTTAAGCAACAATCACAACAAGTAGCAGTCATCTCACTGGAGGTACATCAACCAAATACATATATAGGGTTTTATTTATTATTACTCAGACCAGACTTTCAGGACTATACTCACTTCATAGTTGTAGTCAATTTGCTAGTGAAGGGTGAAGGATGAAATTTACAAGGCTAGGGCAAAGGATGACTTCCTACTTAACATCATGACACTTTGGATATGGAAGGGGAATACTCACTATAACCACCTGCCGGACAAACAACACAAGGAATGGCAGTGCCTCACAAATGGTTGAGTTTTTCAAAGATTGCTTATTCAACTTAGGGATCATGTCTACATCAAGTTTGATCCAGTTTCATTAGGACCATCAATTTTATTTCCATGGCCTTTTTGGCCTATATGATCTTTTAGGACTTCACCGGTGCTTAAAAGCACAGCTAATCGTAGCTTTCATCCAGGACATATTCAAATTTATAAGGTCAGCAATATTTGGATAGCTTTTGAGACCTTTCCTTATACCCTTCATGGGTTATTTTAGCATTTCATTGCTCTTGCCCTTTGCTCACATTGGTTAAGAAACACATTTTAGAATTTACATTTTCCATGGGCGCATATATAAATATTTCCAATACAAGTAGTACATGAGCTTTCAGTTTTAGCCAACAACATCTCAAGTGACTAGGGGGAGTTCTGCACAATACCAAACATCGGGACGACCGACCAGAATGATTTAGGCATACAATCCAACTTACCAAAGGCAAGTTATGTCACCAACTCAGAGCTGAGACACAATATAAACAAGGAGGTTTGTCCAACAAAGGTTCTAGCGGGGAAAGGTCCTCCATGCCACAAGTCAAGTAGTAAGTCGAGTTAAAACAAAACTGGAAGGTAATGGATGGGTGGAGACAGTGAAAGATGAAGCCAACACTAGCAAGCCAAACCAATGGTGGGAATGACTACCTCTATTCTCCCTAAGGAGGGTAAAACCAATGAGTATAGATCAGGAATTTCCAAGTCAAAGTAGGGACATCAATACATAATACAAAATACATCCAAGTCTATATATTTATGACCACCAGATCATGCCAATAAATGCTAGTATATGTCACAAAAATGAGTATAAGAGCAATAATAACCATAACACAATATAATAAATGTTGAGTCATAACCATGCAAATAATCCATCTGAACCATCATCTGTCCAATGAGAAAACACTAACACCAATTTGGGCATCACTAACTTCTCTGCAAATGACTAAATGGCTACATCAGTCCTCGAATCTGAGTGTCCTGAGACTCAGTCATAACATGGGAGAGTCTAATAGTCCACTAACAAAATAATAATCCGTCAAAACTGCTCATCTCAGCATCTCATATGTAAGAGATCTGGCTGAAAAATGTACTGTATCTAAATAATAGAATATGGTAGCCTAGCTACTATATATGTGATAACAGGCTGATTTGTGGCCTTGAAAATCGCAGTGAAAATCCAAGGACCCATATGTATACACAATGTTAATCAACCACTGCTTCAATAGTAATATCAAATCACATATTGTATTATCATTATTTGAGCTTAATGAATGTATTGTATTACCCTTATTTGCGATTAATGAATATTTAGTGATCAAACCCACGATGCACCATTTCTTGGCTTCTTACGCATTATTCTTACGGTTATGATTGTGACTTGAGTTAATAATTAATGTCCCTAAATTGATAACTGTTCAACAAATGCAATGCCCAACCTCTGTACAAAATTGGACTTTGTTTAGTGACAGTTCAAGATGGTTGATGCTGTACTATAGAATTTCTTATCTCTGCATGAGTGCTGTAGGGAAAAAAGCATTGGGACATGAATACTGCACATCTTATTGCTCATTTTGGTAGGTTGTAGATTATAGTCCATTGGCCTATTTTGGTCATCTGTGGACATTAATATAATTCTATTTCTTTTCTCTGTGATCAATAAATAATAGAAATTTGATCTTGAAAAAAAAACAAGGAATTAAAGTTACAAATTTTATTTTTGGTTTGGCATTATTTAGTATTCTCTCCTAGCACAGGAAGTAATTGCTGACGAATCATGAAGCACATTAGAGAACAAGTGACCAATGAAATTTATAAAACAGAAATGTACATACTTAGTGGGATTTTCAATCCACTGGACAGAGTCTCCTTCAGAGGGGCAGGAATTTGCTGAAATGCAGTAAGAACTTGCCCATAGGAATCCTTCAATTGAGTTGGCACTGAGCTTTCAGGTATGTTTGGCATTTCAATCACTCCATCAATATATTCTTCTTTCAATCTAAGAGGCCCTTCCACTGTGAGTTTGGTTGTCAAGATAAAACTACTTTCAATCTGGTGGGCAACAGCATAAGCACTTTGTAAGTATAACAAAAATGTCCAGTTTGACTAAACATGCTGGACTGTGTCTTAATGAAAAATAAATCCACAAACGCCCTTTCCAGGACCAATTCTAACATCTATTAAGTAATTTCGCTGCATTAATATCAGTGGCTATATTTACATTCATTTGGAGAATTCACATTGACAGTCTTGTAGAACCTTGTATTTATAACTGATTTATTACCCATCAAAGAATGTATTCGACAAAAATACTATGCAAATATTCTTCTCCGAGACAACCGTGCAACTGCTTAAATCACTATTCTTGCCTAAACTCCTCGAATTGGAGGGATATTTTGCTCTGTTCAACTGTGATTGTTGTCTAGGACTAAACAACACAGAAAATTGGCTATATATTTACATCTCAATTCAAAATTTCATTTCACTCTAGAAATTATCTGCCCGTAGTTCATGATAAATCTTCCAGCCATTTTTACTGTTAGTCCCTGAGGCACCCTAGGTTGAAAATAGAATACGCCCGGGCTTGATAAGAGCTCAAATTTTATAGGTATTAGAGCTAAATCTTTAAAATGTATGGAATGTGGATTTACTTTTCTTGAATCTCTGTAACTAAAGGATTATGGACCAAAATGGAACATGCAACATCATTCAGGAGGAATCTTGCAGAGTTAACGCAGTGCTTGGAAAATAATTGGATATGGAATGGCAGTGGGAACAATTTAGAACCTCGGAGATGCCTACAGGACAAACTCTCTGGTGTTCAGTGAAAGAAAACATACTGAGCTTCAATTTAAAAGAATTCAGCAGTTGTACAGAAAGTAAACATCTCATGATTTGTATGAATTATGGAAGCATGACATGCATATAAACAATAGTGAATGAAAACTTCACACACAATTATTGACACACAGATCTGGAAATTGGACCAGACGTCAAGGAAATTGAATTCTCTGTAAACAATCTCACACTCAACTATATTTGAATTTACACACAAATAGAGTTGAACCTGCTGCTCAAGCTTTATTATTCTTTCATGAAAAGATATATGAACTGGAAAGGTTGTTAAAATACATGGAGAAAAACAGTAACAGGAGATAAACTCTCTGCAAAAGCTCTGCAAACTTAATCTCAAAAATTCAGATACATAACAAAAACAGTCCACCGACACAACAGTAACTAGAGACCCTCTAAAAAATGCCAGCCTCGAGCTCTGAGCTCGGATTACAATATATAGCCTCAGAATACAACTGAATGCAGTTGGTATTTCAATGATTTGTAACTGATTTTCACTGTCAACTTTTACAATTTTAACTTTTTTACATTTTAACTTTTACAGCGTTTTGACTTATAGCTTGTCTTCTTAGATGTGCTTTTCTTCTTGCCTTTAACTGGACATATCTGTCCCTACGCTGTTGGGAGGGGGAGCGGGAGCGAAAAGCGAAATTTTCAAAAGATTCCATTTTGGGAGCGTTTTTTATATCATACATATTTTAATATATTTTGATGCATATATATTAAAAAACATGTATTATGCCAAATTAGCTATAGAAAACATAGATATAACCATTTAATACACATATAACATCAATCATCTAGAAACTATGACTTGTAGCATTATCATCAAATGATCAATCATCAACAACATCAACCTTCAAATTTCAACATATAAAATTTGCCATCAACGAAGTGTAAAGACTAGCAGTCTAACAGATAACATCAACCATGAAATGAAACAAAGCATCATCATATCATATTCAATGAATCAATACCAAAGAGTTGCACGATCATAAGATGATAAAAATCAAGATGCAATCAACAATTTAAAGTTCAAACTTCAAAGTAGGCCATAATAAACATGAAATACAAAGTACTATGATACTATCTAATAATCTACTAAGTTTTCCTCTTGCCACAAGAAACTTCCAAATTTTTTTCTCGTGTTCTATGTGGAATAGGAGCTGCTGGAAGTGATCGTGGAACATGAGAAGAAGATGAATGGCCTCCACGGATTGTTGGACATTGTGAAGCTAAAGTCAAAACTCTTGCATCTAGAAACCTGTTGGTGGTTGGGGGTGGCATCGCTGATTTATGAATCGGATCACCCGCATGATCACCAAAGCGTTCATCTTCCAAGCGCTCTAATGCAATGGCTCCATCCTCCACATTAGCCCCCTTTGGATTGTTGTCCCAAGTCAAAAAAGTTTTATCATTCTTGGCCGCTTCACAATAATGGGACAACAACCTCAAGTTATAGTGCACATAATCCAAACTTTCGGCCCGTTCTATATTCAAACTATTTCTCTTGACGTTGTGGATGAAGCCGTAGGTGCTCCAACACCTCTCTGCAGAAGAACTATTGACAACCTGTGGAAGCACCCTCACCGCCAATTTATGCAAATATGTGGCACCACTGCCATACATGTTCCACCAACGGATAGGATCCACCTCTCTCGATCTTTGGTTGCATGCAAGGTACCAAAGACTCCATGTTCACTGATGTATTGTGGAGCAAATGGAGCAACTGTATCCGGTTGGTTTGTTAATAGTCGAATCCGACTATCATTTCGAATGATAAATAATAATAATATATTAGATAATGATAATGATTACAAATGAAACTCGCCTTTATAGGCTTGAGCGTGTAAAATGAAAGGTTACACCCTTTCATATAATAATTAACTAATCTAATTAATATTTTATTTTATATTTGTTACATTGCCACTCCCTTTAAGGAAGCTTTGTCCTCAAAGCTTGAGCATTTCCTAATCCCATCCTTCATTCTAATTCGGTGTCGGTATTAGAATCGGATGAGATTTCTGGTGTAAAGACTTGCACTTCCTCTCCATTGGTGATTCTTCACTGTATTGTCTGATTGTTCCTACATTTATGGCTTGGGGTCCAGTCATCACCGCATCAACGACATGTGTTTTTCTTCTTTTTTCTATTATCAGAGTAACCATTAGATGATTTTGATCTATTTTCCATTTCATAGGCATATGATTAAGATTTGTGGCATTGATGGTCGAGTGACCAAGTATCTGCACAGTACCTACATTGTGTCTCTTTTTCTTATCGATAATGGTTATCGCCTCTTGTTTTTATTCCTTCTAATTTGCGTTTTGCGGATTTTGCTTTATGTCTTGCTACTTCTACGATAGGTATGTCATGTAACTTTACCTCTTTTTGGAGGTACGGTTTAAGACCTCCTAAATAGGTTTCGAGTCTTTGCTTGACAGACAACCCAAATACTCGTGTCGATAAGGATTCCCACTAATGTGTGAATTCCTCAACGCTTCCAACCTGTTGTAATCTGGTAAGTTTACTGAAAAATTCATCTTCTTTGATTCCTTGAAACCTATTAAAAAAATCATTTTTGAACACGTTCCAGGTGTAGGTAACATTATCTCTCTTCCACCATAAGTACCAATTATAGGCGTACCCTCCCATATGCATTGATGCATATTTCACCTTCTCCTCGTCAAATTAAATATTGTAAATGTCGAAGTATTCTTCTGCTTTGTTTAGCCAAGCAACGCATTTGTAATATCCCAAATCCCGATATTTTCTAATTCTATGCAAATATACTAAAACAACCGGGCATGCAAAATTCCCTATTTTATAGCTAAAATTAGGGTTAGTGTTTGTAGGATAGAATGAACACTTACCACTGATAAGCTAGCTGGAATGCTCCTGAGAGAATATGCATGCATCAAGAGATGAATCGGAGATGACCTGGTATCTTCTGCTTCCGGTGATACCCCAAATCAGCTAAGGGTGACGTTTTCATTCAAGGAGGTGTCCGATGAAGCTGAGAATTTGCAGGATTGATAGTCTTCCCGTGCCGGAGAGAATGCCTGGCACATGCAGAAATTCTGAGGTCTCTAGGCAAGCTAGCGAATTGTTCTAGAGGTTCAGCTGCTCACGCCCCCTAACTTTCAACTGCGAAAACCCTAACTTTTGCCCTAATTAGGTCACTTTAATTTCTAATTTGCAGTTGACTTGCATGCATGCGCATCGAAACTTAAATGGATGCATGCATCATTAAATAATGCTTAGATGTCATGCATGACGGTGGCCTTTGGCCCCGGTGGCCCTCTTTGACCTAATGGTGATAACATATGGATGCCCTAGATTTTCTGTAGATGGCATCAGTCTTTAGTTGATTCCCTAACTGTCAGTAACCGCTCGAACCCACAGGAATCTCATAGGTTAGCGGTTTTGGTCCTCAATGCCTAATCAGATGAGGACATTACAGCATTGGTCTTCACTCCCATTGTATTTCGACAACTCTATTTTTGCCTTAGGTGGGTACACTATGTAAGGACGATATTGATTTCCTTTTGCCTTACAGTTTGATGGTGGCTCGAAACTACTGGACGATGCAAGTGACATATTTGAACTACTTCGTTGTTGGCGGTGATTTTTAGCCTTTTTATTCTCTACTATCTTACCGATAGCGTATATTTTGTTGTTTAATCGTGCCTCCATATCTAGCAGTGCTTTTGTTTCTATCTCTTGCATAAGCGTCGCATTGTTAATATTTATTTCTTTTTGCAATTCTTCTTGATTCTTGGCAAGTGCTTCTTGTGTGGAAATATGAACTGATGCCTCTAGCATGTCTGGACTGCTGACTTGGTCTGTCTTGGGCATTAGTCTTTGTAACACCTCGATTGTGCTCATGCTCTGTGTTAAGGTGTTTATGTTTTGAGTCATGGTACTCATTTTGTCATCCAAGTCTTTTTGTTTTTCGTTCAGGATGTCAAATATTTCATCCAGCCTTCTTTCTAGTACCAAAACAAGCTCATCTTTGAGTATTTTATTGGTATTCTGCATCTCTTCCTTCAAGTTTTTTTGGCTAGCGACGAGGGACTTGATGTCCTTCTCCATTTTTTTTATTTGCTCTTTTAGCTCCGCCATGGTCTTGGACCTCGTATGCGGAGGTGTGTACTTCGACGCTATTTTGGCTTAATGGAGTGATAGGTGGAAATCTTTTTACCAAGATAGTGAGATTTAAAGATAATAATTAATTATTATATGATGAAAATCTCTATTTTATTAATTTGTTTTAATATAATAAAACAGATTTGAAATAATAGTAATATATTATATTATAATATATCTGAAATTAATATTATATTATAATACTTTTTTTGGGGGGGGGATGCAGGTCGTCGTGGAGGTGGAAACAAGCCAGCGCAGAAGGGAAGATGGATGCACGATGGAGGCAAGGTAGGTGGAGGGCAGAGGCAACGCCGAGGCGGGGTAGGAGGAGGGCAGAGGCAGCGTGGAGAATGGAGGCCGATGCAGAGCAACGACGTGGAGTTGGCTGCTGTTGGGGCATGCAACGGGGATGAGGCGAGAGGGTGAGGGTGATGGCGCAGCAGGGGACGCAGTGGGTGGAGAGAAATGATGGAGTTGGAGGGCGACGACGCAGCAAGGCGGGAGTAGACGCGGGCTGGGGCAACGCGCGAGGGTGTGGGCAGGAATGTGGGAGGCGCTGGTGGCTGGAAGGAGGGATTAGAGGCCACGTAAGGGGGAGGAATGGTGGCGTGATTGCAGAGATGAAGCGTGGATGGAATGCAGGCGCGTTTGGAGTGGCACAAGTGGGGCAAGTCGCATGGAGAGTGGAGGCTACGTGGAGGAAGGAAGGCAATGGGTGGAAGAAGGGAAAGGCGAGAGGAATGGAGAGCGAAGGTGAGGTGTGTGGAGGGGTTCGCACAGCTGGGTGGAGTGGCAGCTAAGCGCGTGCAGAGGGAGCAACGATGGGGGGCGGATCAGCGTGTTGGAGCAGGTGGAGGAGCGCGTAGGAGGAAGGGCGTATGGGAGTGGAGGGCAGCCAAGCGGAGAGAGAGATATGGGTGAAGATGGAGGGAAGTTGTGATGTGAGATGAGCCGAAACCGAGCTCAAAAGGTGGGAGGAGCCGAATCCAAGCTCACCCGAGGAGCGAAACCGCTTTGATACCAAACGGAGCAACCGTGTCCAGTTGGTCTGTTACTAGTCGAATCCGACTATCATTTCGAATGATAAATAATAATAATATATTAGATGATGATAATGATTACAAATGAAACTTGCCTTTATATGCTTGAGCGTGTATAATGAAAGGTTACACCCTTTCATATAATAATTAACTAATCTAATTAATATTTTATTTTATATTTGTTACATATTGGCTCAATTCACTCTGTATTTAAGCACACTCCTCCTCATCAGGGGCCAACTTGTCTAATGCAAGCATATACCCATTTTGCACCTCGGGATCTATGTGTGGTCTTTTCCTAACTCCACCGCCAGATGCAAGTTCGGCCAACCAAGATGGAGAATAATATTTTGGGGTAAGGACATATGCAAGGGCATGGAGTGGAACATTCAAATTATCCCACCTTTTGACCACATGTTTATGGATATGGTCATTCAAGATTGCATCTCTTTGCTCAACAATGTCTTTTATTTGACCAAGCATGCTATCCATCTGCTCATACACTTCCCCAATCACCAGATGATTTGTATCTACAAAACGAACCATGTTATAAACAAGTTTGGTGAGCTGTAGAACATATTTAACCTGTGCCCAGAACTGACCATCAAGAACAGTGTCCTCCACCTCCTGAAAATCATGTCTATCAGATGCGCTTGCAGCTCTGTCTTTCAATCCCTGCCATGAATCACTTGAGACCATACTAGCCAATGCCTCTCTTACCTTCAAAAGCCTCCTAAAAGTGAGGTAGTAGCTAGTAAATCTAGTCTTCGCAATCTTCAATAGCTCCAACCAAGAGTGATTGCAAAAAATGTGGTGGGCCATGCTATGATTGGTGATAAATTTTATCATTTTCTTACCTCTCTTGTATAAGGCACCAATCCATCGGTAAATAGGGTCCTTCATCTTAACAATATCATGCATCAAAAGGTTCAATGTGTGGACCAAACACCCTGACCAAAATCTGTTGGGATACTTATCCTCAATGATTGCTCTGATTGCCTTACAATTAGGAGCATTATCTGTGATGACTTGAATGACATTGTATGGCCCAATCGTTTGAATGGTTTCAAGTAAAGGTTGTGCAATATTAATACTAGTCTTGTAGCAATCCGAGTACTCATGAGCTGAAAGGAAGACCGCACCACTAGCAGACACATCAAGAATATTTATCAATGGATTGCCTTTAACATTTGTCCACCCATCAGATACAATGGAAACCCCATAGTTGGACCAATCATTTGTAAACTTTCCAAGAGCACTATTGATTTTGGCTCTTTCCCTGTCAAGTCCCACGGTTCTAGCTTTGTCATACGTAGGGTTCCTATATCCTTTAGGGGCACCATTGATGGCTTGTACCATTTCATGCCAATAGGGTGAGCGAAGAACATTGAATGGCACACCACATGCATAGAGAAACCTATAAAAATTTTAATCCACATCATCTCTGCAACCAAGGTCAAGGAAATCTGATAATGTTTTTTGCATAGGCGAGAATCCACTAGCATGGGTGGATGATGATCCAAATCCACTACTAAACATTTTCTGTGAGGATTTAGATTTGACCCTTGATCTCTTGGAATTGTTTTGAGCAGCCCCTTCTTCCATCCTGTATTTGTTTCTTTCTTTAGCTGACACTTTGTCACATGTTTTGACTCCAGTAGCCTTACCTTGGTCATGTGGCATAAGCCCACACAAATGCTTTCTCACACAGGTATATGAACCTGTGTAAGTTTTATTACCATGGAGGCATGTAAACTTCGTGGTTCCACCCCCTCTCCCTCCCCCAAGCCTTGTCACATACTTCCACAAAGGTGTTGTGTCTTTTTGTTTTGCCCCTCATCACTCTCAATCTCCTCCTCCTCCTCCTCTACCTCTTCCTCCTCCTCTCCATGGTATGTGCCACTCCCTATCTCTTCATCCTCATCATTGCCACCACCAAATCTACTTCCCATCACCACCATCATGAGAAGAATCGGAACCAAAAACAAAAATCACATACCCATCATGCTTGTTGATTCAATATGAGAATCACTTCTTGCCTACAATAGAATGATGGAGAAGAACAAATTGGAAAGAGTAGGAAAACAACACATACAAGATTTAAAATTTTAACATAGTGAAATATTTTTTTCAAAATCAAACAAAGATTGGGTTTTTAGAGTCTACCTCTTTAGCTCTTCAAGGATGGTTGAATGTCTCTATGGAAGCCTTCTCTCTTCCTTCCAAGCTCTCACAAATAGAAGCTTTCAAATCCCCTTCAATCTCACTTCCAAGCTCCTACAAATTTGCTCTCAAACAACTAGCAAAGCCACTCAAAGACCTAGCAAAATAAATGAAAACAAACAAATGAGGAATAGAATGAGTCCAAATGGAGCTCAATAGTGTTTATAAAGACTAATTGAACCCTAGCCAATCAATAAAAGACATTTTTTTTTTGCAAAAATGAGAAAATTAGGAAAAAAATTCCCTAACACGTGGAATCGCTCAAGGAGCGTTTTTTTTCCCCAGAATCGCTCAGGGAGCGATGAGGAATCGCTCTGGGAGCGTCGCTCCCTCATTGCTCCCTCAGCGATTCTGAATTGGGCAAGAAGCGTGTTTTTCAGTGTTACACGGGGAATCGCCCCCCAGGGTCGGGGACGTGCCCCCCTCGCTCCCTACGCCTCGGGGGCTCGAGGGCTTCGGGGGAAACGTTTCCCAGCGTCCCCAAAATTAGGAAACTCTCGGAAACGAAGAAGGGGGCGTGTCCCCTGTTATGCAGCGCGCTCCGGTGAAGGGGGGCTCCCAGACAC
>LPNX010544575.1:67954-95221 GCA_001517045.1 Pseudotsuga menziesii
GGAAACTTAGGGGAACATTGGTATTTGTTTCCCCAAAATCATGATTCCTAAAAATGCTCATGGGAGGAATCGCGATTCCTCCTAGAGCGCGAATCGGGAGCGATTCGAGGAGGGGAGGAGCGATAACTCACATCGTAGGTTTGTCCTCTCAGATACACCTGAGTCTACCAGTTGGCTGATTTGGAGGGACCCTTGCTTGTTGCATGTGAGTGTTGAAGTTTTAGAAATTTTCAAAAAATAACTAACTCGTGCAACAAATCAGATCAAGTACTCATAAGGATGAAGTAGAAAAGTACAACAGCAACAATGCAAGATAATCTCAAATATAATTTTCATCTCTTTCAACTTTAACACTCCCAAGGATCCTTGTGTCAAAGTTACGTAACTGAAACAAAATCATAACAGTTGTACAGTATATAAACAACAAAATAGAACTGTACTAGCATAACCATGAACAATAGTACAATGAACAACTAACATCAATAAAAGATCTAACCTTAAAAACAATAATTGGTTTGGACCTTACATATACTCAGACATATTTTCAAATCAGACCTTGTCTTTTAAGGACAAGTCACTAAGAAACAGTGGACATACCTAAGAAAGAAATAGGAGGGTTGCAGTAAGGTAAAGTTAGACAAATACAGGCCTTCGAGTGTCAATCAAAACAGTCAGGAAGGAGATGAACTTTCAAACCCTTGTTTCTATAGCAGGCTAAACAAGAACCAAAGGAAGCCCTAGATGGCTCAATAAAGGTCACAGAAGGCACCAACAGGATCACAACCCAGCTTGACAGTCTCAACAAGGATCATAGCTACAACAGACTTGTACAGGTTGAAAACCATTCATGACAGCTCTAGCAGGCTAAAATACTAACATAGAAGGTACTAGCAAGTGAAAGGAGGTCACAGTATGCACTTGAAGAATTAGCAAACCACATATCAAAACACAACCAAGTCATGTCAGCCCAAGCAAACATAGTCCAGCCCTAGCAGATGTCATGGCTCAAATCAGACAACCCACAGAGATCATGTCTAAGCCCAGTCAGCCCACAAGATTATGGTTCACACCCAGTGTAGTCCTTCGAATGCACACCAACAGCAAAAATCTAATGAAAGTTGTCTCCTCACTTTAGAGAGTGGGAGAGGTGTGGCCTTGGGGGCAAGCACAAAGCCAGGTACTGTCACCTACTCCTAGCTCCTTTGTTTAGGCTAACTCCTAACGAAGCCAAGGGGGGTAGTCCCTAACAAAGAGTTTCTATGGCTCAATGTTTTAAATGTTTTTTGGTGGTTGCAGATGCGGATAGGTGTTGTTTAGGAGTTTTCTGATGGGAAGATCACAGCTTTAACTTTAAAAATTTACAAAGATATGCTTGCGACATTTAAATAAAACACAACATTGATTGAATTAAACAAAAGCATCCATGATGATAAGATATTGAACAATACACCTGAGATATGAAAATAAAATAATAATAGACCAGTGTCTTATCCAATGGATATGGAGTCACAAATTGTAGTGTTGGGATGCTTAATACAAGAGTTCAATGTTTGTACGATCGTTTTGCAAATGCTCTTTGTAAATTTTATCAAGTTTTAGTGATCTTGAATTATTATGGCTAGGAGAACAAGGTATCAAAGTCCAACCGGAAAAGTATTCTAAGTCGTTCCGTTCGAGACTTGTCGGCCCATCCAGTATCCTGGGCTAGGTGTTCCGAGAATTTAACCAGCAAGCCAAGAAACTTAGACAACGGGGGGTTTCGGCGCCCTTACTGAGAACAACTCGAATGCTTTTGACAACGCCAGTGCGTTGGTTGTGGGGGTGAAGATTTTATTATCTTATCACTTGCAAGATTAACAAATCCGATCACCGTTCTGAGTACAAGTCCAACTTTTCAGGGTCGACAGAGGATACTAGGTGAGGGATAGCAACGAAGTAAATTTTAAGTGGGGAAATGTGAGTTGGAATGATTTTATTAATGAGCACAAATAAAACTCTCTGACAGAGAGCGCTCTTGACTTCGTCTTATGACAAAGTTCAAGAGACTTACCATGCACTGAATTAAAATACTTGAAATGAAAAACAACTAATCTACCCAAGAATCTCTTTCAGGTTTTAAGGCCTTAATCGAGAGAGCATGGGGGTAAGTAAAAAACCGAAATAAAAACAACTCTCTGATAGAGAGCACTCTTGATCCGCAAAGTGAGATTCAAGAGATTTCTAATTTTAAGCAGTTGAAATACATTTGAAAGATAAAAAAATTTAAAAGATAAAGTAAACAACTTAACAATGAAATAAAACAAGCTAATCTAGCAATTAGTGTTCTAAGCAAGAAAATGAAATTACTCTAAGTAAAGCAAATCTAATCTAAGAACACAAAACAAGAACACTACAAACCTCCCCAAATGGGGGAAGTTCGGAGTGGGGGGTTAAAAACCCCACTCAAAAAAGAGAATTTTTATTAAGTGTTACACTTTGCCTTGGGAATTTAACCCTTGAAAAGGACTTTCAAGATAAAAGCTAGAAGACTAATAATGAAGCTCTTAAGAGCTTTTACAAAAAGGAGAAAGATGTCTCTTAGGTCTTCATGGTTGAGATCATCAATTTTGGATCTTCCTTATGGTTATCTCCAATAGTTTTAGATTCTTCTTGCTTCACTTCTTGCACTTAGTTTCTCTTCAATACCTACAAACGAACAAGTCCAATACTTGATATAAAATAAAATAAAACCCTAAGCTAAAGAAGGACGAAAGGGGGCAAAAGAGGGCTGAAATAATGAGGAAAAGAGGAAAAAACGGGGGAGCGAACAGCTGATAGTTGGCTGCAAAAAAGTGAGAAATGGGGCAGCAAACTAAGCAATAAGAGGCTGCAAAAAAGGTAAAAACAAGGTAGCAACTTAGGAGAAAAGAGGCTGCAAAAAATTTGAAGAAAGAGGACAACAAAGGAATCACAAAGAGGGCAATCAACCAAAAGGTGGGATCAACTTCCGAACAAGGCGACCACTAGAAGCACTAGTCCCGAAAACCTTCCAGTCTAGCTGGATGTACGCAAGGATGCTAATGGGGAAAGAGAAGTAGCCACAAAATTATGTGGCACTTGGGATCAAATCCCAAGCTTACTTTCTCAAGTCAAAACTAACATATGATAACATAGAAATATGAAGAGAGAAGAGAAAGATTTTAGATCCCAACTTAAGAAAAGTAACCAAGTAACCAGAAAGAATTGATTTTGCTTGATGGATGAGGCAAAGAATTCTTATGCTTCTCAACTTTTTTGAAAGAAGATGACTCCTTGTAGAACCTGCAGACTGAATGTTAAAACCATAAAAGAGCTCTTGTATCTTGGACAATACCTAAAAGCAACACAACTTCAAGAGAAAAGCATGGATTATACAATATAGTGCTAGATTGTTAGCCTTCAACAATCATAAAATCAAATGCTTAAGAATCAAGAGAGAAGGGAGCAAAGAATGGTATCACCTCACAAGGTGAATCATGGCAAACAAAGAGCTTCCGCATTGACCTCCAAAGTCATCCACTTTTATTAAATCTTAAGCAAAATATTACAATAGAAATTCTCCAGAGCTTCTATGCCAAAATTGCCATGAAGAAAAGAGTGCAAAGCACCTCTATTTATACAAAAAGGAAAGAAAATAGGGCTCAAATCCCTAAATCTAGACTAAGAGTAACACCGGATTAATTGAATGAGTTCGGCATGATGATTTGGAGTTGAACTGAGCTGCAACTGAGTTGTAACTGAGTGCTGGAGTAATGAGGGGGGGTGAGGTGGCTCATCCTCCCTTGTAATGATCACCCAACCAATAGATAACCCACACTTCAACCAAAAACGAATTTGACCAAAGAGGGCAAATTTTTGACTGATAGTTCCACTGCTACACTCCGATACTTAATCTGAAACTGACCGATATTGACTGGAATCATCATAAATGCTCCGTGCCGAGCTAATTAGCTCTTTATTTTATTCAATTTGGCCTCTTTTGGAGATATTTTGATTTTCTCCAATTTATTATTTTAATTAATATTTCTCATTTTTTAGGTTTTTTGAGAAAATATTAAATTATAAGGCCAAATAATAGTCTGAAACTTAGGATAAGTGTGTCAAGGGGCTAAATGAATGTTTTGGCTTAGAAAATAAGTGTTTATTTGCCAAAAACACCCCGCGGACCACTTAATTATTACAAATTGAAAATTTTTAATTAACCAATGGTCAGAATGGTTTAATTAATTGAAAAAGTTAATTAATAATTAATTCCCTACAGTCAAAAAATTAAAAACTAAAAATCACCAAGCGTTCGGGGAAAATTTTTTCGGACATTGTTTTAATGTATCTCGGGGCTTAGGAAATGACCATGGAACATACCAATAGTGCCTAGTAGGTTCATATTTACTAGTTGGACTCTAATAACCCCCCAAGGCCCAAAATTCAAAATCGGGCATTCCAGCTTTGGAGAAAGCGAGAGAAAACCTCATCGATTATACTCGGCTATAGGCAAAGCATAATTGACAAGGGAAAAAACTCCCTAGAATACCTTAGTTGAAATTTTACGTCTTAGGGGATTGAGCCACTCAAAACCCCTACTAGCACACTTTATTACAAAAACCCCATGGGGCATGGTCATTTCAACATAAAAATAAAAATGACTAGCCAAAATTGGCTAGGCAAAACATTCTGAACTTCGGCTGCACTGAACATGAACATTGACCATGCTCATCAAATGGCGGCTCAACATGAGGTTCAACTATGGTACAAAATAGTTGGTAACACCCAGCAGAGATCACGAGTCAATTAGGGACCACTAAACAGGTCAAGGTTCATCCCAAGCAGCCTTAAATAGGTCATGACCCAAGTAGGCACGCTGAGTAAGGTTCAGAGCCCAGCTCTTACAGCAGTAAGGTCGCGACCCAAGTCTGGACAACCAACACAAGGTCACGAACCACTCTAAGACACCCAACAGGTCACGAACTAGCCTTAACAGGCTGCCAAAGATCACAACTCAGTCACAAATCAGCAGAAGGGCAACAACATAGTCACGGTCCAGCCCTAAGGGCATCAATACAGTCAAGACCCAACCCTAAAGGCATCAATATAGTCACGGCCCAGCAGAAGGTCAGTAGCAGCATATAGCGCAAGAGAGCAGCAGCCCTAACAGGCTGAGGAAGAGGTGGTAGCATCTCAAACAGCAATAAAATCCCTAGACGTCAAGCGATAGGAGCAGCAGCAAACCCTAGAGCAGACAATGGATCAGATCTCTAACCTTCTCTTGTCAAGACACACACCTCAAATGAAGTTTAGGGCTTAATTTATAACCTTGACATGTCTTTTAGAAAGGTCTCCCAACTAACCCTAGCTTTTAGGAGAGATACCAAACATAACGTAAAATAATGTTAGGTTGATTTAGGATAGGGTAATAATGGTCAAGTAGCCATACAAACTAATAACAATAAAAACAATAAAGTTAAGTCATCATAGCAAAAGGGTCAAGGTACCACAACCAAGATGGGCTTAAGGACCAATAGGGAAAAATAAAACCATAAGTCAACAACAAGGGTCACATCAAGGTGGGAAGACAACCCTTTCACCCACAAACCAACATGTACCATCAAGGTGGGGAAAAAACCCTTTTACCCACAAGACCAAGGCATAACATCGAGGTGGGGAAACAAGACCAAGGACTTTAATCTTTCTTTCTCAAGGTATATTGTCCACATGTGTTCCATACAATAGCTATGAGTTTTATCATCACCGTATAAGGCAGGTCTAAACTGGATGATGTGGTCCTCCGGTCCTCCATACTACTCCTAACATTAAGGTGTGAGTGACATCATCAAGGGGTGGCCAGTCCCTTGAGAAACAATCTAGTAATAACCATTTAGGAGAAGAGGACATCATAGATCATCATCTTGCTCAATTGACCAAGATACACTTAGTTAACTGACCAGGTATGTACCTCCAGGAATTGCTTGGTCCCAGACCAAGAATCTGCTTGGTGCTAGACCAAGAACCTCAACCTACAGGATCTTCTTGGTCCCAGACCAAGAATCTTCCTAGTCCCAAACCAGGATACCCTAGAGGCATATAGGATCCCTAGCCACATGCTAAGGACTTTGCCATGGCATCAACCTGCTTGGTCCTAGACCAAGAACCCCAAGAGACTGTTGGAGGCACTAGGGTACCTTCAAGGAACTTCTTACTCTTCCTGGTTAACCGACCATGACCCTTAGTTAGCTGACTAGGGTACCATCCTCCCTGAGAATGGGTCTCGCAGCTCCACTATCTTTAACAGTGAGGTGTCACTTGGGGGTTCATCTAACCTGCAGATGGACTGAAAGCGACAGGAATTGGCAGGCTTACAAATTGTCCTGGCACTGTAGGGTACTGCTATCCACCTGATTGACTTTGGGTGTGCTAGAAAACTAGCCTATAGCCTGTTGTTTGGGAGATGTAGCTAATTGAGCATATTTTGCCACTTCCTGCCAATCTTTATGATTGGCATCAGATGGGCCTTCAAAGCCACCAATGCTAGTTCAACATCTATATTATTTTTGTATGAGATAGGACCAAGCTCCTTTAACAATTTCTTCAGATATACCCATATTTGAAACTGAGGCTTTAATTTGTCTATAACCTGATCACCTGTTATGACAGCTTCTAATTCTTCTTCTTGAGGTGCTTCATTCCTTTTCTGTGTTAACTTCTCACCAAAAACCTCTTTAGGGATCATCTCTCCACTCCCATCCCATGGATGTGGTAATCCCAGCTTGATCACTTTGTCAAACATACTTTTAAAACATTCTATATCATCAACCTGTACTTTCATGTTAATATGTTCCCTTCTCAAAAGACTTTGTTTCATGATCATTTGTTTAGCCAGCTTTATCGGTTGAGTCCTATTTGTAAACGGTAATTGCTTAACTAATTTTTATTTATGTGGTTCAAATAATCTATTATTTGTTCAGCTTGCTTTGGCATCTGCCCCAACTCTGTCTCTACTCTTTTAGTTTCATCTTTGATGGCTTTATAGGTTTCAAGCTCTTCCTGGATGAAATCAAAATGGTCCCACTCATTTGTAACCAGCTGAAATATGTTGTCCCAAAGAGTTTGATTGGTTCTATTAATCAAAGATTCCCCTTCTATGTCCAGCTTTAGCTTGGTAACTTGGCTTTTGAGTTCATCCATCTCTTGCTATCATGAATTTCATCTTCCTTCTTGGTGACATCTCCTTCCAACTCTAGAATTCTTTCGATTTTCTGGATTATATCAGCTTCTAGTTCTTTAATCCAATTGTCCTTATCAACCAGCTCTTTAACTATCTTAGGAAAATCTTCATCGATTGCATCAAAATCAACTACTTCCTTTTGTGCATCCTACTTCTCAAGCTTCTCTTGTAGAAGGTTTTGTCCCTTCTGTTGACTGATCTGTCTCTTGTAGAAGGTATGCCTTGGGTCACTTGCTCAGGTGATATTGTAGTATTCTGCATCTGTAGAGAGGCAATCCGCAATCTGAGTTCCTTTATTTCATTCCCTGTCCTCGACTAACTTCTTGAATTGCAGCATATTGGCATAGAATTTTTCATTTTCTTCTTGTGCCTGCCTTAATTTTGGAGTTTGAACTGGCTGCACTACTGGGATGTTCAGTTGTTTCTTCAAAAATGCTATTTCATTGTCTTTCTCTTTCAAGATAGCAGCAGCATGTGATCCATCACTGGATGCGTACTCAAAGCCATGATTTTATTTTCCAAGTTCTTAATGGTAACCTGCTTAGCTCTCACTGTCACTTTTTCAGGCTTTCCACAAATCTTCAAATATTACCAAAGCAATTCTAAGCTTCCTTTTTGTTTTTATGGATTGGACTTCCTCGTTACATATCATATAACTTGTTTGTTTGAAGAAATCTACTTTATCTAGCTTCTCAAATTTGTTGAAGTCAACTTGGTACTCATCATCCCTCCAGTCACTCAGGCTAGTAGGATTTGGTACTGTAGGTTGTACCACATAACATCTTAGAGTATTACTTTTATGATTTGTTATTGTCAGTAATCTTTTACATGATGCACCTATATGTTGCCTGGTATCCTTTTTCATCTTTACATTTCTTTCCCAAATATCTTTGTACTTGGTCTGTAAATTTGTTTGCACTTGCACTAGGCCTGCTAAAGGTGATTCTGAAGGTGTTATTTGCAGCATTCTAGGCTCAATGAATGACATAGAAGGGTAATGGGTAAACTTGATTGTTATCCCTACCCTTTTGTACAGGGGAGATGGTATCATATCAATCAATTATTTGGGTAGCTTCTCATTCTGCTCCTCTTTAGCTCCTTCTATTCTAGCACTTTTTGTTGGATGTTCTTGTTCATAATCATCAATCTCCATATATGTGGAAAGCTCTTTAGCTCCCCTTTTTTGCCCAAACTGATGCTCTCTAACTCTTTCCTCTTCCATGTGCTTGTGAACTTCTTGGACTTCCTCCTAGCTTTCTAAATTTGCAATCCTTTGCCAATCTGGCCTTGGTGTGGCCTCATAAGTAGAATTCTTATTTTCCTATATTTGCTTAGAGATAACCCGATGAGGGTCATATGGTAAAACTTTTGCTTCTTCAAGTTTAACTGACTCAACAAATTTTCTAGGTATTGCGCTGCTTTTCATCCCCTAAGCTGGAAGGGACCTATATCTTGTGGCAGGGTGAAGGTTCTGTGGTGCCTGTAATGCCTGAAATTCCTATCATCAACCTTCAATCTTTGTCTGACATACTCCATTACAAAGACTCTAGGAGTAAGGAATGTTGGGAGCTGATATGGTTTTTCCTCAAATCCATATTCACTGTCTATTCTTCAAAATGAAACCAGTCTCTTGTCCTGGTGTTAGGAATGAACTGGAGTTGTTATCACAGATCTTGTGGTTGCCCCAATAGATAAATCCCATGCAGGACGGTTGAGGGGACGGGCAACCAAAGCTATGACCTACAGAAACCCTAACCCCCAAAAGATGGATGGTTGTCACGCCAGTTAAGGATTCCTTCTCTTTATGCCACTAGAGAAGCCCAAGTGACAAAGGGGGAGACTTGGATCCATCCTGAAAGGAAAGACCCAAGACAAATCACCAGATCAGACTCCTAACAAAGAAATCGTAAGGTGAATGTCTGAAACCCTAGATTTAAGGAAAAGCCACAAATTAAGGATACCCAAGTGGGGTGGTTATTTGAGATTGGAAATGTCACTCAGGTGTTTAAAACAAATGGCCTACAAAAATTTAAGTCAGATCTAGGATTTTAGTGTGCTGGTTCAAATAATCAAATTTGGACCCTAAGGGGATTTAAGCAGATAATTGAGAAATCCCCAGGACGAAGCTAATATCGACAATTATGGCTTCCTACACACTGGCTGGGATGAAAGTTTTGATAATGAAAAATACCCAGATGAAACCGGACTAGAAACAGAGGGAAAATGGTTGACTTGCTAAAGAAGGGCGTTTTCTCCCAAACAAAGACCAGTGCCTAGAGAGGGGCAGAGGAGTCCGAGCTAGACGTTTTTGAAGGAGAGGGGGTTTTTCAGTATGCCGCACAAAACCCAGATCACTGAATTTGCAGATTCCTGATGCAAATTGGTCCAGTGATTTTTCCTAATGCTAAATGAGGGTTTTTTCGTGAAAAATATTGATGAGCAATGCATGAAAATCAAAAGGTGGAGAACTAACCTAAGAAACATACCTGAGCCATTGATGATGACCTCTTGGATGATGAAGAATGTCTTTCTTGAGATCAAATAAGATTTTCGGACAAGCTTTTGATGAAGTGTTGCTTCTGACATTGTCCCTAGTGCCCCTGTTTGCCTGCCAGACCAAGGAAAATCAATCAGAATGGAAAATAAACAGGAAATGTAAGCTAAAAGAAGTACAAGAAGAAGAAATCATAAATAAGTTCAACTCCCTGATAACCAATTGTCGAGATCAAGCAACAGGGCAAGTCCCCCCACCAATTTGCCTCTCTCAGAATCACCTCCTTCAACCTGCAAGTAAACGGGTACAAGGAAAGATACAAAAAACTATGCCGAATATATCTTAGTGCAGAAGAAAAGCAGTGCCAATCATCAACTCATTCATTCATCAAGCAAGTAAACAAGAGTGTAGTCCCAAACAAAATCTCTTTATTTCAATTCCGGTGTCAAAGCTCATGAATTACAATGGGGGGGTCACCTCTCTTAAATAGTTTGAGAGAGACATAAACCCTAACTCACTTTATCATCCAACGGTTGAGATTATAACATCNCATGGATCAAATGACTAAGTCAAAGAGGGGGCACACTTTGCTCAAGGACGCCCCTCTAAAGTGAAATGTCACAACATAACATAAGATATGATATGATACATCATAGGAGATGGTCACTATGGGCTTAATTCACCCTAGCCCCTTTACAACTTCATACTATAAGATATAACAATAAAATACATCAATAGCCAATTAGAGGGGGCGTCCCTTGGGGGGCTTTCCTCACTGGTTGAGCCATATAAATAAATAATTCGGGCATCTGCTAACTAAATATTGCTGAAGGATTGTCCGAGATGCCAAGAAACATCATCTGTCGAAGTTCCAAGCCATTTCCTTGACCCAAGAGACCAAATCAATTTTCTCAGTGATTTTCTAGTTCATTTTTTTTTTCTGGTATAATCTCTAGAAACTGATGAATCCATCATAACTCACTCCAGGATGCAAACTGGGGCAAACTGACTTCTCAAGATGATCTAGAGACATAGAAGAATGGTATAAGTGACTACTCATATCCCCTAGAACACTGCTCTACTCTAGGAGAACCAATCATACTGCCATCTGGAATAAAAATAAATCATTTGGCCAATAATTAAGGGATAATAATCACTTTTCTAGAGAACTGGGGCCAAACTCTAAAAACTGAAGCTGCAGTATTGGTCCTGGGCATGTTTCAAAAAAATATGGACCATGTATTTTTTAGTCACTGCCTTGGGAAACGTTATTGACTTGGTCAACTGGTTTGACCAAGTCAAAGTATCCAAAATCAAAGTGAGATAATGTACTAGCCTGATCCTGCCATATTCCAAGGTAATACATGCTCCAATGATGTATATCACAACCCAACTTGAGTCAATTATTCATAATCATGGTGACCAACAATAATAATAATAATAAAATATACCTTTGCTTCTGAAAAATCTTGGAGTCTTTTGGAAATCTGCTTGCTCATGCCATACTTACAAAGTGCAACCAATGTGCTCTAGATGGGTGATGATGGAAGAACCAGGCTAAGGCAAAGGGGAAATGACTTTAACTGACTTTGACTCAGTGATCTATCTGACTGATAACCAATATACTCTACCAAGGTGACATGTGCATGACAGATAGCAATAGGGGATGGAGGTGCCTCACAGATGGGTGAAGTACTTGGGTATGCTTCCCTCAGACTCTAACAAGTTTTCCCTTTGCAACTTTATTGCAAATATAGGTCAACCTTCAAAGGCAGGTGCCCTGGAAGCCTTCTGGGCTCCAATACTGACAAAGACCCAGTCCTTCTAGACTAGTCTCACCCTATGGCCCTATGGGGACCATTGAGCTGAACACTATACAAAGAGTGAGTGCTCATCCTTTGACCATCAACCTTTTCAATACTTTTCACAATTCATAAGATCGTAGCCAACCTACAAGACCAAGTGCCCTAGAAAGCCTTCTGGGCTTCCAGTAAATGACTAAGGCCTAGACCCACTTCTAGCGAGCAATCCATAGCCCCGACAGGTTTGCCCCTCCCAGGAGCCCCTGTGGAGGGTAAATTGAGCCTTACACTATACAAGGAATGAGTCCTCAAGCTCTTGGCCACTGACTACCTTTTTAAATATTTTATATTTTTGCATCCTTTAGATATAGCTTTTATGTGTTTTGATGCTTTAGTGTTTAGCAACACTGTTATGGTGGAACACTTGTTTTGAGGACTTGAGGAGACAACCTTGTGAACCCAACCACACTTGCTAAGGCACACACTTCATAGCCCAAGACACATAGCAACATGGAGGCTATCATACACAGTGGTCAGAATAGGGAAAGGGTCTTCAATCTCACAAGTCTCTATCAGCCTTAGTTATGGGGTAAAAGCAAAAGTGGATGAACTGGATGGATGGGCCACAGATGTTATGGAACCAACCTAACACTAAGGATTACATTTTGTTTGGGCATGGCATGGGCAACAGTCTTTCACATTGGATTCCTTAATCAATCATAACATAGGTTAGAGCAATATAAAACATATAAGCATAGGTCACCATAATCATCCTAACATCACAAGCAAGGGTGTCTGAGATACATTACAGAGCAAAACTAAACCAAGGAAATATACATGATCTCACCATGTATACATGTCTCTAACTGATAAGCCCTTCTGTGACTGTGTGTACCAACTCCTGATCTACTGCTCTGCTCTAATGAACTAGATCATCACCGAAATCATCTCAATGGGCTCCTGAATCTCAGTCCTGGCAAGGAAAATATCAAGAACAAGGCTCTTAAGTGCAATGAAGTTGTAATGATCCATACTTATACCCCATGTAAAAGTAGCCCGAAATAGAAAAAGAGACAAGTCTGCATGCTGCATCATGGAAACCTGGCTAAAAATGTATATGTGATAACAAGAGCCATTTTTTGTTTTCAGGAAACATCCTTGCAGGGTCTTGGAGGGTCAGAGCCATGGATAAGGGTATATGAGATCTTCATGACCTTGTTGGTAAACTCAAAATAGTTAGAGTTCTCATATTTTCTTAGGAATAGGTCATTCCATCTGAACTCTAGAATAGGGATTCCACTTTCATCTACCATCTTCAGATTTAAGCATTTATAATGCTCAAAGTTTTGATACATGTTACCAACTAAGTTGCACCTAGTTGGACTTTTAGGCGAGCCGACAAAGTTTGAACAAGCACACTTGTTCATTCATTAGAGCTCAGAAGTCCGCCAGGCTTTTTCTAGGAATTTAGAAAAAAAAATTGTAACACATGTTCATACACCCTTGGGGAAATTGTAAAAAATGTGCTAGCATGATCAATTTTGTAAAAGAATCGGCTTCCTAGACTTAAACATCAATCCAACTAGCCCAAAGTGTTTTTTCCCTTGGTAATTATTTGTTGTTGAACAAACGACGAATAATTTCTAAGTTTTTCACTCACACCTCAAAAGTTGGGGTAGTCGTCTTGGTGGTTAGGCCTCAGGGGGTTATTAAAGCCTCTGTGTCAATGTTTATAAATATGCTAAGCATTCGAATTGAGCCGTATAGACATGTGCTAGGTCCCCCTAGGTTTTTGTCCGATTACAAGAAAATTATTTTTTCCCGCAAAATTAGGCCATTTTTAATGGTTTAATTAAACAAATTGTATAAGGCATAAAAGCTTGATTCAAAATCTGTTTTTGGCATGCGGAGGCTTGTTTTCACACTCAAAGCGTCCTCGTCACCCCGAGACCTACTTTTCATATGTTTCGAGCGACTAAAAGATCACATAAAGCATTATTTCTCTAAAGGTGCATCCAAATGCCAATTTAATGTTAAAAATGCGACAAATTGACAAAGTAAAAAATCATGTCCAACATGGTTTGAAAGTCAAATGGAGGTAGCTATCTTGTCTTCTATGATGTGTGACTTAAACAAAGTTTAAAATCGACTTGTTTTAGGAGTGGGATGACTTATGAGTGGGCCCCATGAGAGGTGGCGACTTCATTAACTAAAATGATGCGCTCACCTTCATCCCTTTTCGCACGTGTGGAGGGTGACATGGCAGATCAAACAAAGGAGACGAGTTAATCATTGATTTGGTGCATTGGCAATGTTTCCATGTTGGAGGCGATTTAGATGGGAACCAATATTATAATATTTGATCATGATTTGATGTGGTGGCAAGCTACTGTTGATTGAGTTGTCATTGATGCCAACATGGGACTTGCAGTGGCCCCACAGGTAGTAATCAATGCCACCCAGTCCCTCTTGCAGTGCAAAGGCATGGATGATCCCAGTACCCTCACAAATAGTGCCTTGGAGATCATACAGAGATGAGGTGTGCTTTGAAGCACCTTGTGGAGCCTAACAAGGTCCTTGAACCCACAAGGATGGATCTTGGAGCCACCACCTTGTTGACGATGATGATGATGAAGACCCTAGAGATTGTGTTGAAGCCCCTGTGGACGATGGAGAAGCCCTTGATGGGTTGAAGAAGCCTTAATGACCCATTCTGTGGTCATTCATTCCTTGATGGGGTCATGGTACCCTAGGAGAAGGCTTTGCAACCCCACAGGAGGTGGCATGATGGACCTTGACCCCTGGAGGTCCTCTTGTGTGGTTGAGGTGGTTGAAGAAGCCCATGAAGCCTCTTGCTTGATGAAGAAGCATTTGAAGAAGTCCTTGGACCCACAAATGGTGAATTAATGGTCCTTGTACCCTTAAAGGTGATGATTTGGTCATTGATGACTTGATGAAGACTTGGAATCCTCGGAGACGGTCCTTAAGCCCACAAGTTTCTTGAAGAAGACTTTGGTTGACATGTTGAATCCCTTTGAACCTTGAAGATGTTCTTATGTGGAACATTTGATGTATGGTGCCCTTGTGAAAAGGTCATGAAGCCCATTGCTTGCACTTGATGAAGACCTCAATGCCTTGTAGATGGTCATTGTGCATAAGAGGGTTTGGCATGATGACTCTTGGACATTATAGACTTTGAATGTAATGTGATAGGCTTGAAGAGTCCTTGCAACTCCAGCGCATGGTGCCCTTAGGTCTTAAACCCACACACACTTGGCAGCTTGATGATGGAACCTACATACTAGCCCACATACAAGTAATCAAAGATAACATGGTAACAAGTCAACACTCCAAAAAGCATAAAGAAAGGTGGACAAGGTAATGAACCCCCAGCTTGTTGAAGTGAAGATAGTCAACCAAAGTTTGACTAATTATTTCACCTTAACAACAAAAGATGATGGTTTTGTTTGATGAAGAAATCGGCCAGCCTACAAATTTTTTGTTTATTTTAGTTACAAGTCGACCCAGTAAATATATACAAAAAATCTAGATAAATAGGATATAACACTTCCTCATTTTTGCATGAACTTCTCAGTGGAGCTCTGAGATTTTTCGACTGAGGCAGCAGTAGGTATAGTGAAAAATTTGTAAAGTTTAGTAGCTCTGAATTCGCGGCAGCAAAACATGTGTACAATTTTTTTTTAGGTGAGAAAGCTACAGCCAAGTTAACAAACTTGTGGACTGAGAAAACTCGGTGGGAGCAGACCTTGTATACAGGCATCTTTTGGAGATTTTTTTTTCTTATCTTTTTGGGGAATAAACAGTAGTTTGCTTGGTGTTCACTGCTGGCAGAACCGAGCTTTCACATGTCTTCACCTTGCAAGTTTCGGTATATACAGTCTGGGCTTTTGACTTGAATAGTCCCGAATTTGATGGAGTATACACCAAAGGCTTACCATAACTCATTCATCAACTATGGCAACATTTTCGCAGAGTGACTGAGGCATCCTTACCGGAATTTCCACAGAGATAAATCTTTTTGGGTTAAGTAAACTGTCTGATTTTTAAGTCATCTTCACAGTCCGAGTTTTGGTTACTGCTGCAACATACAGTCCGAATTTTTGGGTGCTTGAATAGTTCAAGCTTTGGGTGTTTGACAGTGTTTAGGTGATGTTTCTAGATCTTCATAATAGATAGACAAATAGTTAGCTAGGGTTTTAAACCCTAATCTGAAAAACTATCACTTCTGAGTATTTTTTGTGAAAACAGATCGAAGTTTCAAGATCTGTCATTTTTTGTAGAAGGCTATAAAGCCCATGATTGATTTTATAATAAAGGTTCAACTTCCGGGATTTGTAAGCCTATTCTATTGTCAAGCGTCTCATCTTGTTTATTCTAATTATAAGCTCTTTTGTTATGAGTTGTTCAGCCATCATCTTTATCTTTACTGTACTTATGCCTGAATGTGCATTTAGGTGATTTTCAAGTTGATTAATAGCTAATAGCAGTCATCCTATTGGTGAGTTAATGTGATTTGATTTATAAGTACCATCCGTGTCAGGATTTAACCATTTATATGCATCTGTTTTGTATGTAAGTCTACCAGCTTGATGAGTTCTCCATCCCTGCACCTTATTGTCAAACTATTGAACAAGTTGTAACTAAAAGCCTTGTAATTGAGTGAGCTTCATGCATGTCTTGAGAGTGGGAGGTTATACAGGTCACCTGACTTGATCCATATCAAAAAACCCTAAAAGTATTTTAAGTTACCAGGCATCCTCGAGCTACAACCTAGAGGAGTTTCCTGGAGTGATAACAAAACTGGCACCGTTGCCGGGGAGAGGAGATTGAAGCTCAGCTTCCCTGGGAGACGACATAGATCCATGCTTTGATGATAGACAAAGCTTGGACATTATTATGGTTGTAATCATCTATCTGGCGACTCCATTGATATAAGGTGGCTTCAAGAAGACCAAGTACCAGAGCAAACCCAAAGGGGCCACCAGCAACACTTGTTTCAAATCCAAAAGAAATTTTGAGGAAAGCTAGGGCTTTACTAAGACAGACCAGCAGTACTGCACAAAAAGCTACATCAGGTATTTCAAGAAATCTTTCTGCTATTATTTCTTCTACTGAAACTCTTAATTCCCAGGAATTTTTAGATACATCAGAAAAATCTAGGGGTTGGACATCTTCAAGCACTACTGCTTGTGAAGATCCAATCCCTGGTGACTCCACCAGGATAAGTATACCACCGCCTTCTCAGCAAGCATCTTCATCAGTGCTGCCTTCCACAACCCTGTCCATACCCATTTCCAATATGGCTGCCCCTCAATTGACCAAGATGGAAAGGATCCTGGTAGCTAGGTATGCGCCCTTAATTCTGCTAAATCCCCTCGCAACCATGCCCACTGGGCATTATCTCAAGTATATGCCTAAGTTTACAGGGGAAGGGGATTTCACTGCTGAAGAACATCTAGAGGCTTTTTACAGCTATGCTGAAAATATTAACATAGAAAAAGAAGATGTATGGACTAGGGTTTTTGTGCAAAGCATAGATGGCCAGGCCAAGAAGTGGTTTAAGGAATTGCCTGCCGGATCAGTGGCAGGGATAGAGGCCCTAGATGACATTTTCCTAAAACATTGGGGAGAAAGGAGGGACCACCTCTACTATATCACAGAATTCAGCAACCTGAAAAGAGAAAATGGGGAGTCTGTCTCCAACTTTACCAAGAGATTCAACAATATGTACAGCAAGATCCCTACCGAAATTAAGCCCACTGATACCTCAGCTAGGATAACTTATGCAAATGCCTTTGACTTTGACTTCTGCTTACTTCTCAGAGAAAGGATGTCTGCTTCCTTATCACTCATGTAGGATGCTGCCCTAGAAGTAGAGTCAAACATTCTGGCATCTCAGAAGGTCAAAGGGAAGATAGACAGGAAAAAGCAACCAACAGACTATAGTGGGGCTTCGGCATCAGAAAACAAGATTGACAAAATGACCAAACTGTTAGATAACCTGACTGCTGAAATGTCTAAATTGAAGGACCAAGGACATCTACCTACGAGGGGTAAAGGGCCAAATGACTTTGCTCCTCGAAACCCAAATTTTGTTCCTTATAGAAGAGGAAACCCCCCAGTTCAGATTCTCAGAAGGGAGAGAAATCAAGGAGAAGATCAGAGGATAAGAGCTCCATTTCAAAATGTTGTATTAGAAGAAGAGCTAGAATTCATTGAAGAAGAAAGAGAAGCTAAAGACAATATCCACTGCATGGAGGATGAGGTGGACTATTCTTTTCTGACACAGGCAGAATATGAGGAAGCCCTGATTGATGAGCAGATCACTGAAGAGGCTGTCTATCAGGCTGATGGTCAAGGAGGTTACAAACTGAGGTCTAGGCTGGTTGCTCCCCTCAAGAAGAATGTTGTACCTGTCAAGCAGCCTGCTGCACCAACTAGAAAGGTTGTTGTTTTACCAAAGAAAGTGGATGTCCCATCCAAAGCATTGCATAAACCAGCACCTTCAGCCACACCTGATCAAGTCCAACTCAAACCTACAGCTCCTGAGGTAAGGTTTCCAGATAGGCTGCATTATTCCTTCAACCTTGAGTCTGAAATTCAAAAATTGAAAATCCCTTTCCCTTTAATTGAGATAATGAAGAATGACGCATTCAAAACCTCCATTCTGAATTCCCTTCAGCCCAAGGTGCACATTGACACTAACTTTGTGAACCTGCAAGATGACAAGCCTGTTGTAACCCTGGGCCCCATGATCGAAGACCTAAAGGACTCCTGCCCACCATTCTATATATCCTTGAACATCCATGATAAAATCCTCCATAACTGTCTGCTGGATTTAGGAGCCTCTCATAACCTAATGCCAAAGGCTGTGATGGATGAGATTGGCCTCAGCATCATCAAGCCCTACCATGATTTATTCTCCTTTGACTCCAGGAAGGTCAAGTACTTGGGCCTCATGAAGGACCTTGCTGTAAACTTAATGCACCTACCTTCAAAAAGCATAATGATGGACATTGTAGTGGCCAATATTCCTCCAAAATTCGGCCTCTTGCTATCTCGGTCATGGAGCAAAAGACTAGGCGACACCCTTCAGATGGATTTCACATATGCCACCATTCCCATGTTTGGAGGGGAGACTAAGAGGCTATACAGGGAAAATCAGCTAGCATACATTATAAGCAAGGAGAGCCACTCAGTGAATCACCCCATCTACGCAGTGGACACTGATTTTGGGTCTTGCATTTTGCAAATAGATGACAATCAGCAGACATTAGTTCAGCTCACTAAGCCCACCCGTCAGCAGCCTGAAGAAGTATCAACAGCGATCTGGACCATTTATTTCGATGGGGCTAACGCTCAAAGCTCAGCAGGGACGGGTGTAGTATTGATCTCCCCATCTAAGGAAAACATTCACTTATCTTATAAGCTTGATTTCAAAACCACAAACAACGTAGCAGAATATGAATCCTTGCTGCTAGGAGTTAAAGCTTCCAAGGAGATGGGGATCATGTGCGTGAAGATTTTTGGAGACGTAGACCTCATCATACAGCAGGTCAACAACGCTTTTCAGACAAAAAATATCAGATTGAAGGCCTATAGGGACGAGGTATGTAAACTTAGAGACTCCTTTATATTTTTTGAACTGTCATATATTCCTAGGGCTTTGAATCACCTAGCTGATTCCCTGGCCGTCTCTGCAAGTCTGTTTGTTCCTCCTTTAACCCCTAAGCTCAGCTATGATGTTCAGGTCAAGTACAGACCCTCTCTGCCAGACAATGTAAAATTTTGGAGGGTGTTTGAGAAGGATGAGAAGCTTAATAAATTCCTTCAGTTAGTAGATGAATTCTCTGACATACACATAGACCAGGAAAACCTTAACATAGAGGAATCCAAACAGCTCAAGTTAAAAGATAAAGTGACTGAGCAGAATATTGTCCAATTGCCCAGCAACTACATACCCCGAGCTCTAGTACCACTGGAAGAACTGTTTGATCACAATGACATCCCTCTCAAGCCTGCCAAAAAGGAGCTAGACCCTGCTATCCAAGAGCAAAACATAGGCAGCCAAAGCCGTCCTAAACTGATAAATCTTTCCACGGGGTTGAATGTTGATCACAAGTCTAAATTTTGCAGCTTAATAAAAGAGTTTGCTGATGTTTTTCCCTGGGAGTATAGTGACCTAAAAACTTATGACACCAATATCATCCAGCACAGAATTCCTTTGGAGAAAGACACCATTCCTTTCAAACAAAAGCTTAGACCCATCAGCCCTCTCCTATTACCAGTGATTGAAAAAGAGATCCACAAGCTCCTTAAAGCCAAGATCATAGTTCCCCTCAAATATTCCAAGTGGATTGCAAACCTGGTAGTAGTGAGAAAGAAAAATGGAGAAATCAGGTTGTGTGTAGATTTTAGAAACCTGAACAATTGTTCCAAGAAGGACAACTATCCACTGCCCAAGATGGAACACCTATTACAGAAAGTCTCGGGGACTAGGGTTATGTCCTTCCTTGATGGCTTCTCTAGATACAACCAAGCTGCTGTGCACCCTGATGACCAAGAGAAGACTGCCTTTACCACCCCCTGGGGCACCTTCATGTATGCTAAAATGCCATTTGGGCTAATGAATGTTGGGGCTACTTTTCAGAGAGCCATGGACCTAGCTTTTGTAGGGCTAAAAGATAAATTTGTGCTGATATATTTGGATGACTTAACAGTTTAATCTCACAACCATCATGACCACTTGCAGCATTTAAGGAAGGTATGGAATATCACTGAACCCCAAGAAGTCCCAGTTTGCACTCAATGAAGGAAAGCTCCTAGGCCACATAGTCTTAGCTGAAGGTGTAAAGATCAATCTGGTAAGAGTGGAGGCAATTCAGCAGCTGTCAATACCAAGGTCAAAAAGAGACATTCAGTCCTTTTTAGGCAAGATAAACTTTGTCGAGAGATTCATTCCTAATTTCTCCGAGCTGGTAAAGCACATAACAGTCATGCTAAAAAAGGATGCAGAAATAAAGTGTACTGACCAGGCAAGAAACTCTTTTGAAGACATTAAGAAAGCCATCATGGGGGCCCCAACCCTGATTAGTCCCGACTACACCAAGGGTTTTTACATTTTCTCTTTTGCATCTTATGACACAGTGGCAGCTGTACTATTACAAAAGAATGATGAAGGTCTTGGCCATCCAATTGCTTTCTTCAGCAGAACCCTGAGAGATGCTGAGCTAAACTATGACCCAGTTGAGAAACAAGCTTATGCTCTCATAACATCTTTGAAGACTTTCAAAATCTACATTCTCCATGCAAAGGTCATTGCATATGTCCCTTCAGCTGCTGTGAAGGATATTTTGACTCAGCCTGACATTGATGGGAAGAGAGCTAAGTGGATTGCCAAACTCATTGAGTTTGATGTAGAGGTGAAACCCACCAAGCTGGTAAAGGGATTAGGTCTAGCCAAACTCATGGCCAAAGAAAACTATGAACTGATGGGAATAAATTTTACATGTGTCAGATCAGCAAAGGTGCAGACTATGGTAGCAGCTGAAACAGAAGTAAATCAAGATCAGAATAACAGTCCATCAGTAGCTGAGAACATATCTTCATGTGAGTGGTACTCAGATATCATTCAATTTTTGCTAAAATTAGAAGTTTCCCCTGATCTCACTCCTAACCAAGCACGAGCTCTCAAGTTGAAATCTGTTAAGTTTTGCATAATTGACAAATCGCTGTACTAGAGGGATCAGTCTGGAAATTTGGTAAGGTGTCTAGATAAAGAGGAAGCAGAGCAGGTCATGCATCACTTTCATTCCAGTACATGTGGAGGCCACCACTACTGGAAAACCATAGCCCACAAGATCTTAAGAGCAGGATACTATTGTCCAGTCCTCTTTGCTGATGTATGCACTTTTGTAAGGGCATGTGACCAATGTCAAAGATTTATAGGGAAGCAGCAGCTCAAATCCTTGCCCCTTAGGCCTGTTACAGTGAATGGGCCTTTCCAGCAATGGGGTCTGGATTTCATAGGTGAAATAAATCCATCTTCCAGTGGACAGCATAAATGGATCTTAGTAGCCACTGACTACTTTACCAAATGGATAGAAGCAGTACCCACCAGAAATGCCACTCATCAAGTCATCATGAGATTTTTATATGAGAACATATTCAACAGGTTTGGTTGCCCAGTAAGGTTAGTAACTGATAATGCACCAACTTTTAAGGTTGGGGCATTAGTTAAAATGTGTGAATCAATGGGTATCCAACTGGTGCACTCCACATCCTATTACCCACAAGGCAATGGCCTGGCTGAGTCATCCAACAAAAGCTTAGTCAAAATCATCAGGAAATTGCTAGAGACAAATAAGAAAAACTGGGATTCAAAGCTTAAGTTTGCTTTATGGGCTGATAGGGTAACAGACAAAAGATCCATAGGGACTTCTCCATTCAAACTAGTTTATGGCACTGAGGCCATCTTTCCTATCTAGCTCATCCTTCCAGTGGCAAAGTTCTTTCAGGAAGAGGAGGATGAACCAAATGATATGGTAAGAAGGATGATGGATTTGGTAGAATTACAGCAAATAAGGGAGCAAGTTGTAGGAAAATCAGAAGTTCATCAACAGAGGATAAAGGGCATGTTTGACAAAAGAGCAAAGGCAGACAACTTCCAGGTCGGAGATTGGGTCCTAAAGTGGGATGTTGTCAGACAGGACAAGGGGAAACATGGAAAATTCGACTCTTTGTGGATTGGCCCTTTTGTGATAGCCTAGGTACATAAGAATAACACCTTCAAATTGCAGAGTCTGGAAGGTGAAGAGGTATTTGATGGCCCAGTAAATGGGCGGTTCTTGAAGCTCTATTTTATTTGAGGCTCCGAGGCCTTATGATTGTAAATTAGTAGATAGTAGGTTGTTTTGTTTTCATAATGGACTCCATGCCCAATGGAACAATAAAGGATAGTGTTAAGTTACTTAGTTGCTTTTAGGGAAAGGCATTTTGGTCTGGGGTTCTTGGTACCTCACAAGGAGTTTCCCATCCCCAAGTAGGAACCAGATGTTATCTCCCAAAATAAATTTATTTTGATAGTATGAAGAATTTAACTCATGCGATGAACGATATGAATATCACTGACAGTTTGAGAGCCTCTATTTTTTTATTTGGGTAAAAATTTCACAAGTTGTAGCTTTCGATGGCTTGGGCGAGGATCAGAACATCTCATTAGCCACCGAAAGTTGGAAGATAAATAACAGGTGGAAAACCCCTTCGGCGATTAGGCGTATTGCTAAATTTTTTACTGCCATCGGAACATTTTTAAACAGTGATCGAAGGTGTAGTCTTCTACTACGCCAACATTTCGGAGTTTTAGTCGGCTACAGCGCCGCCACTGCGGAGAATCTAGTGGTTTAAAGTTCTGATGGTTAGTGGTTTAAAGTGCCGATGGTTAGTGGTTTGGGGTTCCGATCGCCGATGCTGATCAGTTCGTTTCACCTCCGAAACAGCAGCAGTGCTGAGACTTGGGACGTCGATGGGCTAGAAGACAAAGCTTCCGATCATCAACGAGCTAGTGATGGAAAGTGCCGATACGTTCAGGCTTGGAGCGCCGATGGGCTAGAGAAAAGAGTTTTCGATCGTCGATGAAGAAATTGTCGCGACGTTAGTCAATTGAGGCGCTAACACTGCGGCAACGTTCAAATAAGAAGTTTCGACACATTAGTGAGTACAACTTCCAATCGCCGACAAGCTAGCGGTTGAAAGCTCCGATACGTTCAGTCTTGGGGTTCCGATCGCCGATGCTGAGAAGATTAGTCATTTGAGGCGCCGACACAGCGGCAGCATTGAGGCTTGCGATGCCAACGGTTAGAGGTCAGAGCTTCTGATCGGCGATAAGGTAGAAAATTCTGGCGGATTAAACAAGAAAGGTCACTTCAGTTAACCACCGAGACACTGGTTGTTGGTGGCAATTTCACACTAAACCAGCAGTGGTGATTATCGGCGACTACTGCAGTTATTTAGTATTCACTTAGTGAACTAGATCTTCATAATAGATAGACAAATAGTTAGCTAGGGTTTTAAACCCTAATCTGAAAAACTATCACTTCTGAGTATTTTTTGTGAAAACAGATCGAAGTTTCAAGATCTGTCATTTTTTGTAGAAGGCTATAAAGCCCATGATTAATTTTATAATAAAGGTTTGACTTCAGGGATTTGTAAGCCTATTCTATTGTCAAGTGTCTCATCTTGTTTATTCTAATTATAAGCTCTTTTGTTATGAGTTGTTCAGCCATCATCTTTATCTTTACTGTACTTAAGCCTGAATGTGCATTTAAGTGATTTTCAAGTTGATTAATACCTAATAGTTGTCATCCTATTGATGAGTTAATGTGATTTGATTTATAAGTACCATCCTTGTCAGGATTTAGCCATTTATATGCATCCGTTTTGTATGTAAGTCTGCCAGCTTGATGAGTTCTCCATCCCTGCACCTTATTGTCAAACTACTGAACAAGTTGTAACTAAAAGCTTTGTAATTAAGTGAGCTTCATGCATATCTTGAGAGTGGGAGGTTATATAGGTCACCTGACTTGATCCATATCAGAAAACCCTAAAAACATTTTAAGTTACCAGGCATCCTTGAGCTACAACCTAGAGGAGTTTCCTAGAGTGATAACACAAGCGATAAAGAATACGAAGGACTCAACTCTTGAAGAACCTCTTATCCATCTAAGCATTTGGATAAGAAATGATGAATGAAGAAGATGATGAAGCTGAAGGCTCAAGAAGGAGTCTACCCACGAAACAAATAAAGATAAGTATTCAATTGTCATTTCATGATATTGTTTTGCATTTGTTTATATTCAGTTGATGTATTATGCATGATAGAATGTTTGCATTAATGACAGTATACTACTAATACGCATATGATGGGTAAGTACCTCATGGTGCTATACAACTCTCCAATGTCCATTGCTACTTATCTAGAATGAAACCTCTTTGCTAACATATTGGATTAGTGCACAATCTCAATGTTGTCCTGGTAGAGATGGAAGGCATCTAGAAAGTTTCCGTGAGATATGGATGAATGTTGTATTGGATAAAATAGTTGCATGATCATATATTTATGCATAAGTATTTGCCATTATGAATATGCCTTATGAAATGTTTCTAACCATACAAATGCATTTGACTTGTTGGAAAGATCGCGTACAATCACCTACAAGAAAAGAAGGATGAGACTTGTTCCGAAGAACAAGTGATGACAATTCAAGAAATAATCTAAGACAAAGAAGAATATGATGATACTTTCAAAGAATTCAAGAGTCCTCAGACACAGTGCAGTTATGTGACACTGTTGAGTGACATCATTGATGCAGAGCCTTCCAGCTATGAAGAAGTAGCTAGGAAGAAAGGGAAGGAGAGTACTAGTTCAAGAAGAATGATGTCTAGGATGCAATATCGAGACGTGAAGGGAAGTCCGTAATGTCTTCCATATGGATCTACAAGATCGAGCATGCAGTAGATAGAAACATCGTGGGATACAAGGTGTTGCCGCCTTTCACACACCTGGGTCACGTGGCAGAAATCTTCAAGCCACTCGGTGTGTCCTTGGGGGCAAGTCTCGAGTCAAGGTTGTCACCTTGTTCTTGACTCCTCCATTTAGGCTTAACTCCTAACGAAGCCAAGGGGGGTAGACCTTATTAAGTTACTAAGGATGAAATACTTAGTACGGTGATGTTAAATTGAATGAGTTACTTAGGAGTTTGGAATTTAACCATAAACAATCAAAGATGACAAGATACAAAAATGAGCGCACGAAAGCACAATGCTTAGACACAATATAAATATATAGCAAGAAAATAACCAGTGCCTTAAAAATGGAGTCAAAAAGGAAATTAATGTACTTGCATGTGCTTGGAGTGAATGTTTTGCAATTGCCTCTTGGTACGTTTTAAGTTAATGTGAGGTGTGAGTTGATTAAAATTAGGCGAAGGGGTGGACTCCAGATATACCCGAGAGTACTTGGAGTATGTCCAAAACTAAACCTTCACGGCTACCCGCAAGGAATATGTGGGCTGAATGGAGTCTCTAGGGCTATTGTTCATAACGCACCCATTAGGGTGTGACAGAGATCGGCGCCCCGAGGTCACTTTTCAGAAGTTCCCGCTTCCTTTGGGTATTTTGCCATCGTAATGGTTTGATCTAGGTGTTGGATTTTCACCTGGTGGTTTGTCAATTTGGGAGAGTGAATCCTAATTATACTAGTCACTCAAGTGCTTTTGATACAGCTTGACTGATCGGACGAACCGCAGCCAAGTGCAGAGCATACACACCAGAGTCTTGTCAATTTTCGTAAATTTTTAAAATTGGGTGTTCTTATTAAAAAGAAAACCCTTCAGGAACCTCTTTCGATCCAAGTGGATATCAATCGGGGAATCAAGGAGGGGTTAATTTTATAATAGCTAAAGAAACAAATGATAGAAAAGAAAACACAAAGACACAATTCCGGTTTTCTAATTAGTCCTACCACCAATCTCTTTCCCCTTTTGGGTCAATCGGGAAGTCGTGGGGTAAGTATTAAGATTACTTTGAAATATCAAATATGGAATATGAAATTGATAATGAATCAAAGTATACTACCCCTGCAGATTAGAGCTACGCTAGTTTGAAAAGATATGAGCAAAAAGTAAAAAATTGGCACCTACGCAAATCCCCCTAGGGGGGATGGTGAATAGGCTCAAAAGAACCTATTCAAAAAGACCTTTTCCTTTTATTAGCAGCGATTTACAATATCTGCAAATTAAAATTGATGCACTTTGGTCCTTGTTTTCCGGGATCCAAAGGCTTACAACAAGCTTGTAACAAGCTAAAATTAAACAAGATGGTAGGGGAAGCTTCCGGGAAGCTCCGATTCATCCAAGAGTTGGAAAATGGGCAGAGTCTCCTTCTCTTTTTTGTTAGACCTGCTAAAAAAGAGCGAGCAATTAGAATCAAATGTGCCCAAACACACTTTAAAAGAGTTTTGGGTCACCACGCTAGTTATCGAAAAAAAACTAGGTAAAAAATTGTTAAAAGGGGCTAATCTAGTTTTGCAAAAAGGAACCAAGGAAAGCAAGCTTTCCTTGGGATCTTGGCTTGCTGTTTGGGCAGCCAATGAGATATGCACTTTTCTTGCAGAATTTAAATCTTTGAAGAAAGGGAAAAGAAACTACCTTATGAGCAAGCTTTAGATCTATGCTTTAGCTACTTGCAAAAAAGGAAATTCCTACACCTAGAACTATCTTTATGAAATGATATTCTTTATAAAATTATGGATCTAAGCAGCAAGACTCTTATAAACTAGATCCAACAATATATATTCAGTTCATAGAACTAGATCTGATCATAAGAGGAAAAGACAGGTAACTGGAAGATTGATTTTTTAAAGAAAGGAGGAAGAGAAGGAGAAAGGCCCGTTGTTGGATGGATCTGCAATGAAAACTTGTTAGTGGAATACAAAGGGGCAATGCCTTCACAAAGTTTTTGGATGTACAGTGGAATCAAACTAGATCCACAGCTCGTCCAATCCTTGTTACCTGAAATCTAAACACACAATCCTGCACGAAACCTCATGAGATATGGATATATATATGAAAAAGAGACAAAATTTACATGCAAATAAACTTATTAAACATGTATAATCTAGATCTTCAAACATATATGCTATGAGATATAGAAAA
>LPNX010544575.1:96295-116965 GCA_001517045.1 Pseudotsuga menziesii
CAAGGCAAGATTGGTAGCACAAGGTTTCTCACGGAAAGAAGGCATAAACTACGAAGAGACATTTGCAGCCATTGGAAGTTAAGACACATGACAAGCAGACTCGTGTGCAAATTCAAGAAGGCCTTGTACGAGCTTAGAAGACACCCATGGGATAACACATACATGAGGAGCTTCAAGATCACCTAGAGTGATGAAGATCTTAACCTTTGCTACAAGGTCGAAAATGAAATGCTATAAAGGATGACAAGCTCACAAATGGGTGCGAGAAGAACTTTTGAAAAGGCTCAAGATAGAGGATCTTGGTATCCAGTGACCCTAGATGGATACATAGAATAATAGTAGCAAAGGAAGCTACTTGTCACTCCGATACAGAATGTTTCAGTGCATAGACAGAGGGAGTATGATGCTTCGCTTCAAAGGGAGTGACTGCAGAAGATCCTGATGTTCGACATGGTACGACATGATTGTAATGTTTCGTTTTTATAAAAAGTGAATAACTAAGGACTAATAGCACTAGGAGCAGAAAGGTGCATCAATTCAATATTATTAAGTCATCAGTGTAGTAAGAAGGCCATAAGAGTGCAGGCCTTATTTTAGTGTTAAAGTCAACATGAAATTAGAATTGCATGCATGCAAAAGTGAAGCGTAAACCCTAAAAGTGACATGCAAACCCTAAAAGTACATGCTATTCTATTTAAGAAGGGTTATTGGACCAAAGAGAATATCTTTTGTTATTGTTGATTGATTTTGAAGTTTCGAGCAGCAGCACAACGTGCAGCCGTGGCAGTTGGGGTTGGAGACAGTGTCTTCAGCTAGCGAGGGTTCGACAATGAGATATCTGCCCTAGTCTCTTATTGTGATAGATCATCCAGGTTTATCCATTGCATCCATCATATAATACAGTATTCGGAGATCCAACACATTCCGAAGGGTTATTAGCAGATCCACGTTTTGCAGCCGAAAGTAGCAGGGAAAACACAGAAGGATTCGCTGGGACCACAAAACCTAGTCTTTCCTCCGCATGTCAGCGTCCTCTTTCTCAGCAGGACTATCCTACGGTATGCAGTGATTATCAACCATCAGTTTTCTCATCTAGAGCAGCTATCAGCCAAACAGATCAGTTGGGGGCGTGAGCAGCAGAACCGCCAATCAATTCGCTAGGGCACTTAGAGGTAGCGAAACCTCCGCATGTGCCAGGACATCTCTCCGGCATCAGTAGATGGACAAGCTCAGAAAGTCTCAGCCCGAACGGACCTCTCCTCCTACAAAAACGTCACCTTCAATCTAGAGGGTTTTTATGGTATTGCGAGGCGGTAACACCGGAGGAAAAGAGCATTATTAGACCACCCATCCGGATCCTTATGTATATAGATATATCTGGAGTCATTATCAGTGGTAAGTGTTAATTTCTCTCTGCAAAACCGTAACCCTAATTCAGCTATATTTTAGGGCATTTTTGCATGGCGAGTTTGCATGCACAGTTATTTTGCAAATTTGTATGAGATTGAGTGTGCGAGTCAGCACTATCATAGAACATTAGAGAATATTAGTATTTGGGATATTAAAGTAGTATCAGAGCATGTTCCTGGACAACTGTGGGCATGCAAAAGTGTAAATGAATTCAGAAAACCCATACAACATTACTTACCAGAGACAGAGGTTTAGAAACAGTGATAGAGGAGAAGAGGAGTTAGAGGACATAGAGTTGGGGGATATAGAGTATCAGTTCGGAAAGGGCAAAGAAATAATGGTCGATGATCATAAAACAACTTTCAATAGTCTCATATCAACCATAAAAGAACTCACTATCGGGCAAAAAGAACTGATGAGTACCTTCAGGCAAATGACAGAGAAAAATGGGCCCACCCCACACAGTCTCTTGTTTCCCAATAGTGATAGGGTATCCACCAGTAGTAGTGGGGAGCAATTACATACCAACATGCAGAGCCATCCCCATATATACAACAAGCCTTCCCGACCTACCATGCCTCAATTCTTAGATAGTCCAGCTATAATGCCTCTAGCACAAGTAGAACCAGAAGAATCCATGAGTGCCTATCTGAGAGAGTATAGAGCTTTAGGAGATGATTTCCATTCAGCCATGACCTTCATTGACTTTTGCCACTTTAAAAGTAATAACAAACGCAGAGCTTACAATAGGCCATTCACCCAGAACTATGAGTTACAGCGCACCGTAGGGAAACTGACTATCCCTATCTTTGAGGGTACCTAAGGTGGCTCAGCCAGACATTGGGTGCAGAAGTTGGATACATACTTCCAGCTCAACCCCATGATTGAGACAGATGCCATTAAATTGGCTACTTTGCATTTGGATGGAGAAGCTCATGAGTGGTGGTACCACGGGTTAGTGACACTGGGTCACAATACCATCACATCGTACCCAAATTTTACACAGAGGCTCATTGAGCGGTTTGATCGGAAGGACCCTGAGGTACTCTTTAGAGAGCTGGCACAGCTCAAGCAGACAGGTAGTGCAAATGCATTTATTTCAGAGTTTCAGAGGATAACAATACAAGATGAGGATGTGCACGAGGAGATAGCATTAGAGCCATCCTGTGAGTCTAGCGACACCAGCACATCCGATAGTCAGATAGTGGACAAGCCATGTGAGGGGTTGGAGTTTCACTTATCTTTGTTGGGTGGTTGCTTTTATTAGGGTGACTTGGATTAAAATGTGAGAATTGGAAAAGTCTACGGCTGCTTCTGGGTATCCTAACTGGGTCGAACATACACAGCGTAGCACAAATGTTTATGCCGATTTTAATTAGATGTGAAGATTGTAACAACCCTCCAACAGAGAACACTCTTAATTCGCCTTAAGGCAAGATTCAAGAGATTTATGAAAAAAAAACAGAAAAACAGCTAAGCTAAAACCAACAATGACAACTCTCAGACAGAGAGCACTCTTGACTTGCTTTTCAGCGAAGTTCAAGAGACTTTGGGTTCATTTTATTAAACAAGTTAGAAAACGAGAGAAATAAAATACTACTAATGCAAGATATATGTTGGCCAAACTTATGCATCACTTTTCTGATCAACCTCCACTAATCGGCAAAGCCTTTGGAGGCCTTATCCCACTTAGCCATTTTACTAATCCACCAAAAGATGGGAGGCCTTATCCCACTTAGCCATTTTACTAAAAGAGTACAAAATTTAGGATTTTCAACCTTAGAGAAAGAAAAATAACTTGGAAAGACAAATGGAACAAGCCTTAATGGTTGTTTACAAAAGGAGAGTGATTTGGAAAATTTGGTCTTCTTTAGTTCAAATCCCAAGTATTTGGATCTTCTTGGTTTTGGTACTTAGTTTCTACTCTTCTCTTTGGTTTATTTTTTGTTCTTCTTTGGTTCAATCTTCAAGCCCTTCTCTTAGTATTGTTTCTCCTCACACCTACACACAACACAAATCAACTCAAAGCACCTGTCAGCTGTTAACTAAATCAAATCAAATATAAACTACTTCTAAGAAAGAGATCTACAAAAAATAAAACTAAGTGCAAGATCTAATCTATGGTATGAAAAATAAACAAACTAAGCTTAACAAGTAAAGATCTAACTACTCTACTCTAAACAAGAGATAGAGAAGAAACCAAGCCTAAACTAAGCAAAAAAGAAGGAGAAACAACGGAAGAGGAGATAGAAGAGATAAAAGGAGAAAGCAAGGGAAGGTGGAGAGGCTAGCAAGAGCAGATGAGAGCTAAAAAATGAAAGTCGAGATCAAGAAGGAAGGGGCTAGAAAGCAAGAAATCGAGAAGATCAAGGAGCAAACAAGAGAAATGGAAGAGGGAAGTTTGCAAATCCAGGTAACCAAAAGTGTTTTTTGAAACTTTGTTGATGGAGGGAAGGAGAAGCTCTGATTGCTATGTCTCTTTCTTGGATTGGGAAGCACTTAGAAAGACCTGCAAGATGAAAAAGTTAGATGGAAAAAACCACTGGTTCATGAAGAAGAGCTTGATCTCAAGCTTGTTCTTCACCTTAATGATCCCTGCAAAACCCTTACAAACAATATCAAATCCGAACAAGATACTCATAAACTAGATTGTTATCCCTTCTAGAGTATATAATGAAAAATGATTTAATAATTGAAAAAGCAAGGTGAGAGAGATATCACCAAAAGACAATGTGAATCCACAACTCCAAGAACTCATGCATGGACATCCAAAGTCACAACTTTATTCCAACTTCAAACAAATATTACAATAATTTTGGCAGAGTGTTCGTGCCCAAAATCTCCATGAGAAACGAAGGAGGCAATGCCATCCTTTATAACAAAACTAACACAACCCCTACCCTAAATCAAAATGGCAATCAAAGGGAAGCCAATGGCTTAGTCACCAAGTCGAATTGCCTGTCAAAACTCCAAGTTTGGAGTGTAACTCACCCATCAAATTATGAAGCTGCCGAGTGCATACACGTGAGCCCAAAGAGATCCACGCGAGTCCTTTGAAGTAGATACGATTGAGATGAAGGGAGCCGTGATTTGTGGTGGGCATAAATTAAGGAAAGCGTCCACCTTGGCAAGCCACGGTTCCACCAAACTTTCCACCTACATTAACTTGTAACCACTGATAGCGCGAGCTCCTCTCTTCCCATCCACGTCATCCATTGCTAGCGTGAGGACCTTCTCGTGATCTTTATTTTACCTTCACAGTGATATTTATTTTGAATTGAATCGCATGCCTTGGAAACTTATGCCATGGTTCAAACATTTATTTCTTTAAGTGGATGGGTCCATCTCATATCAGCGTGAGCTCCATCTTCTCCAATAGCATGAGCTCTAACTTCGGGTTGACGTCACCATCTATAAAACATACTCGTAGCTTCCTCTTATCCAAAGTCTTATATGCCATGCACTTAAAAGAAGAAGCACATGAGTATGCCATGTCATCCTTTCACCATAAAATATTTGAATTTTGACTTTCTTTGGACTTTTTTTTTAATTTTTGGATTTTATGCAGTTTATCAATTTTTAGCATTAAAATGCCATTCTAAAGCATTTTTAGCCAAATGATGACTTTCGGGATGCTCTAGCTGTTTGATTGATGGTGAAAGTGGCCCTTGGAGTAAAGACGCTACTCCGAGCTTGAAAATGAGCCCAACCATGCCGAAAATGGACTTCGGATCACTTTTTTTTTTACATTTTGAATTTTCTCATTTAAACCATTAAAAAATGGCTTAAAAAACGGAGAAAATTATTTCTTCTCAAAATCAAACGAAACTCTAGGGGGACCTAGTACATGTTCATACGACTCAATCGAAATGCCTAGCATGAAAATCTAAGGGCACGGATTAATTGTGGGTTAGGCCCAACAAGTCAAGTCCCTTCGAACTGAGTGCTAAAGCAGTAACACCAAGTGTCCAACGAGGCAAGGATGAACCTGCTTGGAGTAGCCCCTTGACTCTGTGGTAGTTACCCTTAGCAACCTCCCCAGTTCTTGAGAAAATCACTTGTGTGGATTTTCCTATTAAATCTAGTAACTCGTATCCCTTTATAATGCTCGAGGTGAATGCCAATGGTCCTTACAGATCTGGATCCAAAGGCTTACAGGTTTTATGAGTAAGACAAGATCAAGAGTGGTGCTCCGGGAGGTCTTTGAGCAACTTAGATCTTTGATTTTTCGGTAGGACTTCTCGTTGTCCTGGCAATAAAAGTGAAAAACCAGCCACCTATAATGCACCAAATGTGCCAAATAAAGCGTTAAGAACATAAAAATATTAAGTACTGAAAGATTGGAAATATGCACAAGTACTTAATAAAAACTAGATCTACTTTGAAAATATTACTTTATGTTTCTAGATCTAGAAACATGTTTAAATAGCTCAGCCTTTAGATATTGCTTGAAAGAGAAACTAAACTACTTTGCATGTGAGTAACCGTAACCGAGAAATATTTAATTTTTCTTTAAAAAATGAAGGAAAGAGAGATAGAAAGAGTGTTGGAATCCTGAGAATGTTGGGCCATGGAGTCTGCTTTGGTGGAACACTGAGGGACTATGTCCTAAAAATATCTTGAAGATGAGGAAGATTCAAACTAGCTCAACCCCTTCTACAAGTAAGATCACCTGCAACTTAGAAATCTTTGCACAAACAGATGGTTAAAACATAGGTGTTGCTGGAAAAAGACAATTAAAAAGCATGCAATTAAACTTAAAATACATGCAACTCCAAGAGATCTAAAACAAGCAAACAATAAGAGCATAAATCAAACTAGAATAATCTCTTACCCCACCGAGAGGGAGCTCCCCTTCAAGGCCCACAATTAACCAACAAAAAACAAAGACCAATAATACAGATTAGACCTCATAAGCACTTGACAATCACCATCCACACATGAAAAGCATTACACCATAGATCTTGCCTCCAAATCCTTCTTTATTCCAAATGGTAAACCATACAAAACAAGCAATAGCATTCCTTCGGTCCTCTGACCATGCAAAAATGAGGAAATCGACCTTGCTTAAATAGGAAAAGAGAGACTCAGGGGGGCCTCACCAATACTGAAGACAAACCCGGAGTTAACTGATCTTTAAGTGAAGAGGAAGTGAAGAGGTGATTGACACATCTCTCACTTAACTCACCATTAGCCTGCCAACACACCCAATCTAATGCCAAATCACCAAATCGGCTTCCTTCACTCATGCGTGAGCTCCAAGGTAAGTGAGGTTTGGTGAAGTGAGGGTGATGTCACCCTTTCCTCATACGTGCGCCAACCCAAGACTACCACAAATCAAACCTTGGCATGCTGAAAGTGGTGAACCCCCACTTCCCACCTCACGCGAGTCTTACTTCACGTGAAGGAAGCTTTGACATCCCCCCTTCTTTCATGATTCGCTACCCAAATTATTATATATCAACCACAAAAATATAATGAAGCCTAAAAGGGAGGATGGGTCCACCTCCTTCCTCCATTTGCTATCCATCACAATTATTAACGTGGAGGTGACATCATCACTTCTTCACGTGAGCTCCATTTAAGTTAAAACCTTAAAACTATGCTTTACTTAAGTTTGAAAAGAGATCGTGAGGCCTAGGGGGACCCATGCCAAGTCACCCCTTCTTAAATATTTTTTTTTTAATTTGACTTTTTTCAAACTTTGTCCTTAGTGCCAAAATGTCATTAATTAGCATTAAAATGCCATTTTGACGCATTTCTAGCTGAATAATGCTCCACGAGGTGTTTTGGCTGACCGACTGAAGTGGAAAGTGGTCCCACAAGTAAAGTGGACGCTCCGGGTGTGAAAACGAGTCTCCCCACGTCACAAACGGACTCCGTATCTGACTTTTATTACATTTTGAAATTTTCAAATTAAACCATTAAAAATGGCCTAATTTTGCCGAAAATTTTTATTTTTCTCGGAAACTGACAAAACTCTAGGGGGACCTAGCACATGTACATACAACTCAAAATCAATGCCTAGCATGTTGAAAAACACTGACACGAAGGCTTTAATAACTTCCTAAGGCTGAAACACCAAGACGACCACCCCAGCTTTGGAAGTGTGAGTGAAAAACTCAGAGATTATTAATCGTTTGTTCAACAACAAATAATAACCGAGGGAAAAAACACTCTGGGCTAGTCGAAAAATGATCAGGAGGAAAATAAAGAGTATCCGGAAGAAGGCGACAAGTTTAGTAACCCTGTCCTACGTGGTCTAGTTGCTTTAGAGAACATTTTTGACAGGCAGGACAAAAGAAAGAGTAATGTTGAACAAATGAAACCTAGGGAGTATATTGAGATCAACATTGGAACGGAAACAGAACAAAAAATAATAAAATTTGGAAAGGTTACCTCTGAAAAGGAAAGGAACAACCTTATAAACTTGGTCAAAGAATTTAGGGATGTTTTTGCCTTCACTTATGACAAGCTTAAAGCATATAGGGAAGATGTTTTTCAGCACACCATTCCCTTAAAACCTGAACGTCAAAAAGGCAAGCCTTTCCGTCAAAAACTTAGGCAAATAAATCCTAAATTAGCGCCTATTATAAAGAAGGAGCTAGAAAAAATGTTAGCAACAAGAATTATAGCTCCTACGAGACATTCGACATGGTGCTCTAACTTAGTTATAGTTAGACAAAAGAACGGGAGTTTAAGGATATGTATAGATCTCAGAAACCTAAACATAGCGTGTCAAAAGGACAATTACCCCCTCCCCAACATGGAGACTCTCCTCCAACGGGTCACTGGATCAAGCATGATGTCAATGCTAGATGGTTTTTCTAGTTATAATCAAGTAGTCATCTAAGAAGAAGATAGGCACAAAACCACTTTCACAACTCCTTGGGGCACTTTTGAATATCTGAGAATGCCTTTTGGTATCACAAATGCTGGGGATACTTTTCAAAGGGCGATGGATTATGCCTTCAAGGAGTTGATAGGAAAAATCATTGAAATCTACCAAGATGACCTCACTGTGTTTTCGAAAGAAAGATCTAGCTATGTTGGTCATCTCAGGCAGATTTTTGAGCAATGTAGGAAGTTTGGCATTTCATTAAATCCGGCTAAGTCAATGTTGGGAATTGAAGAAGGAAAACTCTTAGGACACATTAAAAACAAGGAAGGTGTCAAGATTGACCTGGAAAGAATAGAAGCCATAAGTAAGATCCCTCTACCTAAAAATGTGAAAGCACTCCAATCTTTCAATGGGCATATAAATGTTATCAGAAGATTTATTCCTAACTTGGCTGAACTCATGAAACCTATGCAAGCCTTAAGAAAAATGCCAAGTTTGTATGGACAAATGAGGGTAGGGAATCCTTTGGTTCTATTAAGAATGCCATTACCAGGTCTCTAGTCTTAGTCAGCCCGAATTACATGAAAGATTTCATGATGTTTTCTTTTGCTTCAGAAGACACTATTGCCGGCGTGTTGCTCCAAAAGAACTTCGAAGGGTTCGAGCAATCTATAGCTTTCATGAGTAGAGCCTTACAAAACTCTAAATTAAAATATACCATCATGGAAAAGCAGGCTTATGCCTTGGTCAAATCTTTGAAGCATTTCAGAACATATATTGGATACTCCAAAGTCATTGAATACGTTCCCCATACTGCAGTGAAAGACATCCTGTCTCAATAGGATTGTTTAGGAATAAGGGGCACATGGGTGTCCAAAATCCAGGAGTATGACCATGAAATAAAGCCTACCAAATTGATCAAAGGACAAGGCCTTGCTAAAATGCTTTACTCAAAAAAATGAAGAAGCCATTGAAATGATTGCCGAAAACAATATCCCTCAACCAGCCATGACTCCTGCGCTTCAAGAACTTGATAATCACTGGTATTTCGACATCATTCTCTTCTTGCTCCATTTCACTTGCCCTGATCACTTCAATGGTCACAAACGAAGGGCTTTGAGACTCAAAACTGCTAGGTATTGCCTGACCCAAGAGGGTCTGGGTTGAAGGAACCTAGATGGCATTATACTCAGATGTATTAATGAACAAGATTCCAAGAAAATCTTGACTGAATTTCACTCAGGATTTTGTGGAGGCCATTATGCAGCAAATACAACTGCCCACAAAATCTTGAGAGCTGGATACCATTGGCCCACTATCTTCGCAGATGTTCATAAACATGTCAAGTGTTGCCAGGAGTGTCAGCTTTTCACAAGGAAGCAGAAGTTGGTTGCGCTTCCTCTTACACCTGTTGTGGTACTTGCCCCCTTTCAACAATGGGGGCTTGATTTTATCAGTAAATTTAAGGATAACTCTAGCAATGGTTTTTGTTGGATTCTTACGGCAACCAATTATTTTACTAAGTGGGTAGAGGCCATACCTACTAAGAATGCCACTGAGAAGGTTGTTATGGATTTTATTGAGGAAAGAATCATCACTAGATTCAAAACTCCCCTTAAAATAACAACCGATAATGCCAAGGCCTTCAGTTTGGGAGAAGTAAATGACTTCTGTTTTAAATATGGCATTATCCTATCCCACTCATCAGATTATTATCCACAAGGCAATGGACTTGCTAAGTCCACTAATAAAAACTTAATGACTATTCTTAAGAAAATTGTGGGTGACAATAAAAGAGCATGGGATAGCAAGATTAAGTATGTTGTGTGGGCAGATAGGATTACCAAGAAAAACTCAACTGGAAAATCACCTTTTGAGTTAGTATATGGACTCACAGCCACCCTTCCGGTCAGCATGCAGATTCCAATCTTTAGACTGTTAAGTGAATATGGCATGGAAAGATTGGAAATGGAACAGAGGATCCATCAGATTATAGAGTTGGATGAAGCTAGAAGAGCTGCCCTTGACCAGTCACTCAGGCATCAAGAGAGCATGAAGGGAACCTTTGATAAGTCAACCCAGCCAAGATCCTTCCAAATAAGAGATATTGTTCTCTTATGGGATAAGAGAAGGGAGAAGCCTGGAAAGCATGGAAAGTTTGACAGCCTTTGGAAAGGCCCATTTATCATCCGTGATACTACTGGCACCAATTCTTTTTTACTTAACACCATGGATGGAGATACATTAAACCTGCCCGTGAATGGTCAACATTTGAAGCCTTTTTATCAAAACAACCTCCAAGATGACCAAGGGGTCATCCCAAGGCTTCTCTAAACCCATCCTTGTTGTATTTTTATGTATTTTTATTTTTTGTACCATAATATTTGATGTACCAAAATGTTGTGTCATAACCTTTGTATATTAGCATTTTATCATACTTCGTTTATATGCTGAAAAAGAAAAAGTTTTGTTTTATGCACTTTGATTTGAAAAAGAAAAAAATATTTTTCTGGTATTTCATCGAGGCTTATTTTTTATATCATATACATGGGACTAAGACACTTCTGTTTGCGTACAAGTACCAGAGATTCCTGGATTCTCAGGCACTCTCTTTGATCAATGAATCAAGCGAGTACTTGTCCCACAGTTGGAACTAGATGTTGCCAACTTATTTGTACCATAGTTGGATTAGCTGAGGAGCTGCCATTTGACAAACATGATGAGTGTTTGTGTTCCAGTGTATCAGATGATCCGCCCTTTGTGCCTAGCCAGTTTTGGCTAGTCAGTTTTTGTTTTCAGTAATAATGACCCTGGCCCCGCGAGGTTTGTAATAAAGTGTGCTAGTAGGGTTTTTGAGTGGTTCAGTCTCCTAAGACGTAGAATTTCAACTAAGGTATTCCAGGGAGTTTTTTCCCTTGTCAATTATGCTTTGCCTATAGCCAAGTATAATCGACGAGGTTTTCTCCCGCTTCCTCTAAAGCTGGAATGCCCGATTTTGAATTTTGGGCCTTGGGGTGTTATTAGAGCCCAACTGAAGTGTATAAACCTACTAGACATTATTAGAATAGACTATGTTCATGTCCTAAGTCACTAGGACCCTCAGAAAATTTTCGAAAAAAATTTACCGGATGCATTGGATTTGAGTTTTTTATTTTTTAAATTTTTAAATAAATTTTTCCATAGTTTAAATAGAAAAATTCAATTTGTAATATGTCAGTCATCCGAGGTCCGAATTCAGTGATTGAAGGCTCTAACCTTAAGCCAAAAATCATTCATGACCACCTGGCCAGCTATCCCTAAGTTCCAGATGTTCATCAGCCTCATAATTAATAATTTCTCAAAAAAGTCATTCACAGAGAAATTATTAATTAAAATATTAAAAATGAATATTTTGGAGATAATCCAAATCTCTCCAAAATAAACCAAATTGGATAAAGTTAAAGGCTAAATGACATGGCAATGGGCATTTATGATGATTCAACTTGGCACCAAGTCTATTCAGTCAACAATCGGAGAGCATTCAAGAATCAAGACACCTTCAGTTGGGAAATTCACCCTCTTCCTCTAGCTCACGAATTTGATGAGTTTGAGAGTGGTTATTGGTTTGGTGTTGTGTTCGAGGTGGAGAGTTGAGTTCTTTTCATAATTTGTGCTAACCCTAAGGGTTTGGCTCCCATCACACTCACTTGCATCTACTTCAAAGCTCTCACGTGTCTCCTTCACATTCACGTGTGCTCTCCTTCAAACCTCACGTTTTCTCCCTTATGCTCACGCTAGTACACGTGGAGAGCTCCTATTTGATGGAAGGTTGGGTTTAGGGTTGGGAGTGGGGGTGCCTTGCCTAGGTGGAGGCCACCCCTCACTCACGCCTATATTAACCTAGGTTTGGACTTCACATCATTGTGCCGAGTTGCTAAATCATGGGGATTGTGTCCTCTTTTCATGGAGTTTGGTTTTAGGGTTTTAGCCTTCATATTTTGTATAAGTAGAGGCTCTTTTTAGCTCTACAGGGTGGATGGATTTGCAGAGGACCTCTGCCCATATGATTGTAATTTCTTATCTATGTTATGAACAAAGTCGAGTCTTTGGAGGACAATTTGATGGTGCAAGAACTTTCATGGTGAATATTTAGCTTATAACCAAGGTGATATCTGTGTAGTTATTTTATTATTCATGCATGTTGTGTTATCTAGCTTAGAAGGTTATAATCTAATCCATAGAGTAGGCATTTGAAGTTTCAACTTGCTTGCTTATGTGTAGCTATACACGATCTAAGAATTGCATATTGTATTCAGTTGTACTCATGTTTTTCGGTTCTTGTTTGGTTTATACATACTGGATCTAATCACTTGCTTGAAGGGTATTTTAGTTTTGCAGATCACCCGGCATGAAGTAGAGATCGAAGCTCAGTTGCATCTTATCTCTCTTCAAATATAATTTTTCTAATGTTTCTTGTCCCACAGGTTCCCTCCACGCTCAAATTTACTCAAGCTTGGGCTTGAAGTTTTTCTTATCCATCCTCAAACTTAAAAAGAAAGTTCTTGCTTTCCGGTTACTTTGGTTTTGTTTCATAACAAGTAGATCTAAGTGTTAAATCTTGTCTTTTCTATCTCTTGTTATATAGATCTAAGAGCTTCCTTTGCTAAAAAGTTTATCTCACGAAAGTTTAGATCTAGCTTTGCTTAGTTTTAGTACTTGAAGTAGCATAAAAAACTCTATCTTTGCACAAGTACTAACTATAAATTTTAGTGTATTTTATTGTCTAATCCACTGTTTTACAAGAAAGTAGCTCGCTGGTTTTTCACTTTTCATGACAGGTTAAGCGGAAGTGCTGGTGAAAATTTTAAGTTTCAAGCTCCAAAAAACACTCATAATTCCCCCTTCTTCATCCCCCTTTCTCCGGATTGCATTGAAGGCCTTTCAAGATCAAAAAAGAATCCCAACATCAAAGGCATTGTAAAAATTAATAAAGAGCAAGTGGGATAAAGGCTCCCACACCCCACTTCCCCCATTTGGGGGAAGCCTGTATCGTCCGTTTTTCATGTTTGCAATTTGCTTTGTTTTATGCTTGTAGAATAATTGGTTAGAATAGAATAGGAAAGGTTAGTTTAAAATTCTGGAAAAGTTTGTTTTTGCTTTCATAAAAGTCAAAAGAAAAAAGCTTCTTGTTTTTGTTTAACTTTATTTTAGAGCTTTCTTTAATTTAATATAAATTGCAAAAGTAAAAAGGAGCTAAAATCTCTTGAATCTCGCTGTCAGGTGGATCAAGAGTGCTCTCTGTCAGAGGGTTTGTGGTTATTCTTTAATTCATGCATTTTTGCTCTTTAAATCTAAGTCTCTTGAACTTGCATTTAAACATAAGTCTCTTGAACTTGCCGAAATCCAGGTCAAGAGCACTCTCTGTCGGAGAGCATAATAGTCTTGCATCATCCTTGCATTTAGGCATATAGGGTAACTAAAACTCTTGAACTTTTGTCATAAGACAAAGTCAAGAACGCTCTCTGTCGGAGAGTTTAATTGTGTTCTAATAAAATTTGCAACTCACATTTTCCCCTTAATTAATTTACTTCGTTGCTATCCCTCACCTAGTATGCTCTACCGACTTTCATAGTTGGGCTCGTACTCAGAACGATGAGCAGAATTGATAATCTCTCAAGTAACAACGTAATAAAATTTTACCCCCATAACCAACGCATTGACGTTGCCGAAAGTATTCAAAGTCAGTCTTAGTAAAAGCACCGGAACTCCCCGTTGTCTTAGAGTCTCGACTAGTTGGTCAATCCGCAAAATACCATCCTGAGATACTGGACGGGTCGACATGTCTCGAACGAAATAACTTGGAACACTTTCCCAGGGTCCTTTGATACCTGTTGATGAGCCATAATAAACAAGACCACTAAAACACTTTAAAATAAACCAAGAACAATCGCAAAACACTTTCACTAGCACTATTTCGAGACTTGTATTTTCAGTATTCCCAAGCATCTCAGACATTTGACTCCATAAGGCACTGGTCTGTTTTAAAATCTTATGCATTATTATTGATATGGGCCATTTGTCCTTTGGTTTTTTCAAGTAAGATCTTTATCTGTGAATGCTATCTTATTTCACAAGCTCTCATTATATTGTTTATTTTTTAATCTGGTGATAGCAACGTGGATTGCTTTTTGTCTTGTGTTTATTTTTCAGTTATAAGAATTGCAATCTTCATTCATCATAACAAACTCCTAATAAACACCCGTCCGCATCACTTTCGTAAAATTTACTTAAACACATTGAGCCTTAGAAACTCTTTGTTAGGGACCACCTCCCTTGGCTTCGTTAGAAGTTAACCTAAACGGAGGAGCTAGGAGTAGGTGACAGTACCTGGCTCTATGCTTGCCCCCAAGGTCACACCTCTCCCACTTTCTCAAGTGAGGAGACAACTTTCGGAAGATTTCTGCTGCTAGTGTGCAATCGGCAGACAACAGCGGGCTCGCTTGAAAAAACCACCAAGTACAACTTAGGTGGTAACAGGTAGAAGGAGAAAAACTCATCGATTATAACTCGGTTAAAGGCAAAGAAATAATCGACAAGGAAAAAGACTCCTTGGAATACCCTATTTGATTGTTAATTCTAAGGGAACCAAGCCACTCAAGACCCCCCCTACTAGCACACTTTATTACAACCCCATGGGGAATGGTCATTTTGACAAAAAAATAAAAAAGGCTAGCCAAAATTGGCTAACTCTGAAACAAACTGAACTTTTGAACTCTGGCAATGAACATGCATCATGTTCAATAACTAGTGGCTCATTGGAAATCCACTAAGTGCAGAATTAGTGGATAACACAAGCTTCAGGAAAATCAAACATTCTTGGATACACAAGAGCCCTTATCCCTCCTAAGCAACAAGAGATTAAGGCTAAGGATCCCACGAATCACATGCAAGAGGCTTATGATAAGAAAATGAAAGGTATGAATGATAGGATGGAGGCCTTACAAGCCGATTATGCAAATCAACTAAAGAATATGCAAAATCGGGTAATAAACATGGAAAGAGCTCAAACTAGTCAGAAGAATTTTCCACCTAAGGAAAATTGGGTTCAAAAGAATGCTCCACAAGAGAAAAGTCCCCCTAATCAGCTAGATTCCACCAAAATGTTTGAATAAGTCATTCACTACTGTAGACCATGTGAGGCTCTTCATCAAGAGTCCAAATGTTACATGGCCCATCAAATCTTACAGCATGGTCTTCCAGAATCAAGTGATAGTGAAGAGTATTCAAGAGAGCCTGAGTATGTCAAAACAGTAGGACAACTCCATCCCATTACCACAGAAACATGGATTCAAGCAAGAGAGCACAGTCAACAATTGGATAACCTTACTAAGAACTTTGGTGCTAAGCCTACAACTGAACAAATTAAAGAAATGCCTAAGTTCAACGGCCTCACCTATCAGAGAAGTGACAATCCAAGAACTTGAAAGAGTAAACAGTATCCTCTTAAGGTAACCACTCCCCTTGATTCAGATAATGTAGGCCTTGATTTGGGAACTTGGTTTTCAAAAGCTAAAGTGTCAGTCCTTGCAAGTGAAATAGTTAAAATTCCAGAGCAAAGAGAAAAGTTGTTGAAAGTTTTAAATGCTCCCTCTCCCAAAAAGGTAATTTTGAAAGAACCTTTAGAAGAACCTCCTCTGACTCAAAATAATGTCCTCGATGATTCGGTTGTAATTTTGCATACTATGGATTCAAGAAAAGAAGATCATCCCCCTTTCCATGTATCATTGATGATGGGCAATCTTCTTCTACATAATTGTATGCTTGATTCAGGATCCTCTTCCAATATAATGACTAGGAAAGTTATGGAATAGTTGAACTTAAGAACAACTAGGCCTTATCGAAATATTTGTGCCATGGATTCTAGAGAAGTGGATGTAGTAGGAATTATCCTAAATCAACAGGTGAGACTGGCTAAGTACCCAGATATTCACATAGCCATGGACATTCTTGTGATTGATGTGCCAGATAAATGGGGGATGTTGTTGTCCAGAAAGTGGGCTGCTACCTTGGGAGGATGGATCCAAATGGATTGGACTTATGCTATGATACATGCATCAAAAGATTCATGGAAAAAGTTGCGTAATGAAAAGGAAAAGAAATATCATGTCGAAAACCCTAAGAAACCCTTAAATGAGTATGTTTACAACACTGATGATATGGTAACCTACACTTGTTATTCTACCTTTTTGGCTCCCCTTAAAGAAAAAATGAAAGATGAGAAGGTAGATGAGATATGGAGGATGAACTTTAACGGCGCTCATTCCAAAGCAGGGAAGGGCGAAGGTGTTGTCGTCACATCGCCTAAAGGGCAAACCTTCAACTTTTCCTATAGATTGGAGTTTGAGGCAATTAATAATGTAGCTGAGCATGAAGCTCTTTTACTTGGGTTAGAAATGGCTAGAAAATGGGGATTAAGATATTAAACATTAAATGTGACTCTAATCTAATTATCCTCCAGGTAAAAGGTCAATTTGCATGCAAGTATCAAAGACTAAAGAAGTATAGGAATGCAGTATGGGATAGTATGGAATTTTTTTATGCTTTGAACATAGTTGCAATTCCTAGAGAGAAAAATAGCATGGAAGATCAGTTAGCAATAGCAGCTTCAACCCTCCAACCCTCACAAGAACTGTTAGATGGTGATGGTAAACTTGAGATAAACTTTAGACCATCAGTCCTAGACAATATGGAGCATTGGCAAGTTTCTCGGGATGATGAACAAATTCTTAGGTTTATCCACAATGTTGAAGAGTTCTCAAATTTCAATGTCAATCATCAGGGACCAGGGGTAAAGAGTATCCTGACGAAGGTGATCAGCTTAGGAATCCGATTTCACATGGATTTGTAACACCTGAACACATTTTTGACAGACATGATGGTAGAAAGAATAATATTGATTCAATGAAACTTGGATATTACATAGAAATCAATATTGGATTAGATAAAAACCTAAAACTGATAATAAAAAAAATGGAAAAGGGACATCTGAAAAGGAAAGGAATGACTTAATAAACTTGGTTAAAGAATATAGGGATGTATTTTCCTTCAGGTATGATGAGCTTAAGGCATATCGAAAAGATGTATTCCAACATAGCATTCCCTTAAAACAAGATATTAGAGAAGTCAAACCCTTTCAGCACAAACTCAGATAAATAAACCCCAAGTTAGCCCCTATAGTTAAAAAAGAACTTGAAAAGATGTTTGTTGCAGGGATTATTACACCAACAAGACATTCATCTTGGTGCTCTAACTTGGTGCTGGTAAGGAAAAAGAATGATAGTCTAAGGATATGTATAGATTTCAGGAATCTAAACATAGCCTGTCAGAAGGACAATTATCCAATGTTCCCCCAAGGTTCCGGGACGGCGGGACGCGGGTTCGGGGAGACGCACATTCGGGACGTGTGGAGACCACCCCCAAATTTTAGAGAAATTCAGCGGGGACGGCGGGACGCGATAGTCATACAAATTTTAAAAATATTAAAAATATGAAAAATATAAATCCCAACAATAACAAACATTCATCATTCTGGAATCTGCAACCATGCAATGTAAATGCAAAATTCAAAGTTCAAACACATTACAGGATTCATCAAGATTATCATTATATTAATAATAATTTATAAATCTATTATGTATCAATATGAGTCTATGACTAACATGCACATCATATTTGATAATCTTCAGATTTGACTTTTAAGTTTTAAAGTTTTAAGTGACTGAAAATGAATCAATGATACTAGAATCTAGATAGTATGATACTGCACATCAACAAAATAATTAAAGTTTTAATTTTTAATTTGAAACAGACATTGCAAATTGCAATAAATTTAAAATGACTAAACTAGTAAACACTGAACAATAAACAATAACACTAAAGGTCAAAGACATTGAAATACTAAAAACTAAAATAGTAAATTAAGATTGCTCAAAAATAGGAAAGAGTCAAAGACTTAGTCATCGGTATGAATAATAACTATAGTCTATAAATAGAGTCCACGCTATAATGAATTATTTAAATTTTTTTAACTTTTTATTTTTAGTTTTTGATTTTTTTTAATGTTTAAAAACTTTATAAATAATTTAACTTTATAAATAATATATAAATATTAAATAATATCAGTTATATAATATAAGTATAATAAGTTTATAAAATTTATAATTTTAATGAATTATTTAAATTTTTTTAACTTTTTTTTTTAAATTAAGAAAAAAAATTTAAAAAAATCGAAAATATCCTTAGGAAGTCTCGACGAAGTTTCGGAGTTTCGAGGCGGGACGCCAGGAAGTCCCCCTAAGTTTCGCCGAGTTTCGCCACCCACTGAAACATTTCGGGTGGAGTTTCGGAGTCCTCGGGACGCCCGAAACGCCGAAACGCGTCCCCGACCCTCCGGGACACGTCCCCGTGTAACACTGTATATCACATTTTGGCTTCATGTTAATAAGTGGCCCACACTTATGATTTACGAATCAGTGTTTTATAACACCACATATTATTTACGATTTTAAACTGTTGAAATATTGTAACTTCGAAGAATATTCTATATGTATCTTTTGTGGTCCTCGATGGTCCTACTGGGAGAACCACTTGTATTATCTTGTACCCCGATGCTTCTAATCGGAAGAACTAATAAGAGTCATGAGGTTGCCCCCTCTAATTGTAAAGGTGGGTCATTAGCACCCCAGTGTGGTTACTTGAGCCTACATGATTAACTCAAGCCTACATGTCAGATGAGTTAATTGAAGTGAACGAATGAATATAAATAGAGGTGTAGCTCTCCTCATTTGTGAGACACACTCTCACTTGTGTAGCGCATTAGTGGAGAAGAGAAGTAGCTGGAGAAGGAGGAGGATCAGGCTTTGATCTCCTTACGGGTTTTATCTTTTATCTTTTTGGGACATCTATATTGAGGAAGCTTTTGCTGGGTTTTTCCCTTTAGGGTTTTCCCAGGATAAATCTTTGTGTTCCTTTTGTATGGTTGTGCTTGTCTATCTTTTAGTGATCATGTTTATATGCTTTTGTTATAAAAATGAAATGAAATACTGATGTCTTAGCTAAGCATATGAAAATTTAACATGGTATCAGAGCCACCCTGAAAGAAGACATTGTGCAGCTAAAGAATCTAGGGCTTCTTATTTTTTGGGTCTCTATCCATGATCGATCAACAAAAGAAGGCTAGGTTGACTCTCCATTGAAGGGCGCATCTTTCTGTCGAAGCGGAATTCGATTCCGAGCATTTTCAGTTTTGGTGCGGAAAATTAGGGCTTTCTACAGAAGAATTTTTTTTGAGTGAGCCCAGCATAGGATTGTTCTCCTCATCAAAATCGAAGTTTAGAGACCTGGATCAAGATATTTGGTTGGGTGAAACTCCGGGAAAGTCAAACCCTAGTTTGACCCCGATCTGGAAAAACCCTAAATACTAAAACTGCTAAGTTTTGGTACATTCGCTATATCCTGAGATTGGCAAAGGTTCAGGAGTTGAAAATTGCAGAGGCTGAAGATAAAATCCTGATTTACACTGTGTCCAAAATTCAGCCTCAGATTCGCTATATTCTGGGAGATATGACCCCTCCAAGTTAGGGTTCCAGCCTCTTCTAGAATTCATCCCTAAATAGGACACCTGGGGAGAATTGCTGTAGCGTGGGCTACAGAGGTCCAAATGGAATTCCTGAAGATGTTCCAGAAAGAGCACAGACTGTAATTTCTGTGGTCCGAATTTCAGACCCTGAAGATGAACCAGTGACACGTGGAATTCAGTACAACTTCACTGTTCTGAACAGTCCTGTAGCAGGTCACCTTGGGAAAATGATCATAAATCCCAATTGGTGAAACCAATTCTGATGAAACCTGCTGTGTTGGATCAGGGACATGCGAGGTTACCTCAGTGAGAAATTTCAGACACAGAGGAGCAGTAATTTCAGAGATATCACAAAAACAGTAACATGCATTTCTGCAAAAGAAATTGGAAAACTAGGGCTTCTTGTTCCGGGAGCTTCCCTCCACTGTTTTCAGAAAAGGAGTACATTGGATAACTCCATTTGAAGATATCTATCTTTCTATCCAATCAGATCTGAAAGATTCCAAGTTTTGAAAATTAGGGTTTCTCTGACAAACCCTAGATCAGCCAGCTCCGAAAGCAGGATGGACACCTCAAATCGGTAAGATCTAATCTTTTGCTATTTGCATTTGAGGTTCTTATTTCAAAGTGATATATCACATCAGTTGACAACTTCCAAGCATGGAAGTATTTGATCTCTCTGAAGAAAATGAATTGGACACTTACATGAGTAGAGAGGTTCCAGTTCCATACGAAGATGAGGCTCAAAGCCTTACACAAGAAAAACTTGATCAAGGCCAAGAAGATCATTGTTGATTCAATC
>LPNX010544588.1:0-17898 GCA_001517045.1 Pseudotsuga menziesii
ATGCTCTGGGTGTTTTCCTAGGATACAGCCTTGGCAGACTCCTTTGGAAATTTTTATCTTGGGCAGCCCTATGACCATTTATTTCTCACTAAGATCAGACATATACTTGTAATTTAGATGGCCAAATCTTTCATGCCACAGCTTGCTAGCTTCATTAGCATGGATGAGAAGAGCAAAGGGGTTTGAGTAAGGTAGGAAGTGTGAAAACATGTATACCGTTTGAGCATGATTTGCTACTCCTTTTGCAATGACTCTACCACTTGAGATTTCTGTGATCTCAACTTCATTGGGGGAGAATATGACTTTCTTAGGAGACCCAGTGTGGGTCATCTGGTACACTGATAGAAGGTTGGAGGCGAGACCAGGGACATACAGCACATTGTTGAAGTTACCATGATCAAGATCTATCCTTCCTTTGCCTTTACTTTCAGTGAGAGAGTCATCTCCCAGTACAATAGATGGTCCTTTCGACATATCCAGTGAGGAGAAGGCCTCCTTAGTTGAAACCATGTGTCTTGAAGCTCCAGAATCTATGATAAAACTGGGTGAGCTTGATGTGCCAACAACTAGAGCATGAACTCTCTCTCTGTCATCAGAACTTGATCCTCCTTCTCTCTTCTTTGATCCTTCTGGAAGGGAGATGCCATTCTTCTCCAACAGTTGAGTTAACATATCTATCTACTTTTTCATATAAGAGCTTTCAGTGTGATCGCCCTTCGAACAGTATGAGCACTTGTTCATTTCACCTTTGTTTTTCTTCTTCTGGGTATTTTTCTTGGGACCTTGTTGATCCTCTGGAGACTGCTTCTTGTCTCTTCTTTGCTCAGGTGGCCTTTTAGCTTTCTTTTTTCTTTTTGAATCCACCCTCGAATCTCCAGCAATCAACGCTTGATCTTTGGATGGTTTGATGGTGCCCATCATCACCAGCTTGTCTTGTTCTTGTGTGAGAGATTCCATGAAATCTGCAAGGCTAGGCATCTTCCAGGTTCGAGCTGTGAGTTTTGTGGCATAGAAGGTCGAAACAAAGACTGAGTAGTTAGGTCCTAGCTTCTAGAGGATGGCCAATACGAGCTGATCATCTTTCTTTTCGATACCACACTACTTCAGCTGCAAAACTAGTGCTTTGAACTTGGAGAAATATAGCTGCAGGGATTCAAAGCTACTGGGACTCAGAGAAATCGGCTCATTTTCGATCTGATGTCCCCTCATCTCATCTGTCTTTCCAAAAATATCAGAAAGCTTCTCCCATACTTGATCCAGTGAAGTTAATCGATCGAGATGGAAAAGGAGGTCTCGGGAAATACTAAGACATAGGAGGCCATAGGCCTCATCTCTCCGATTGTGCCATTTGATCTTCTCTGCAGCAGCATTGGGCTCTAGTTCTATAGCCATAGTCACCTTGTAGAGGCCTTTCGCTCTCAACAAGATCTCCATCTCTTATTTCCATTCAAAAAACTTGAAGGGAGTCAAGATAGTTTTCTGTGAATCCATATCTTTAGAAAATCTGTCCCGGCTGTCAGTAGAAGGCTCCCAGTCTTGATGTCGAACCTGCAAAACAATTTTTGAAGGAGAGTAACAACCTACAATGGATTTGATACCATGTAGAAATTCAGGCCAGCAATAGATTAATTTTACCCACAACAATTATCAATTGATCATGCAAAATTGCTAACAATGGAGACTGAAAATGGAGCTGTAACACAAAATTATATTAACTGAGTGTACAATATCCAACCTTGTAATAAAATAGGTTGCTGAATATATAGAATACATCAAGAGATCTAATGCATAAGGAGGCATCCAAAACTAGCATAAAGCAGGCTTACCCAAAATAGGCAAATCCCCCATAGGTGTAAAAAGCTGATCCCAAATCTGTCATGAGGCTCACGAATTGGCAAGGGTGCATGGGAAAGCTAATGAGTGGTGGAATGGCAGCTCATACATGCTTTTTCATGGAGGAAAGAGTGGAGGATGAAAGGGCAAGAAAACAAGTTCACCTCACCTAGTCTTGCTTTCCTATGTGCCTTAAAACACTGAAAAAGCAGTCAATAAAGCAGAAAAAGAAGAAGGGTGCCTAGGAGGCCAGGAATAAAGCAGATTTGATTCCTAAGGCCTTCCCAAGCGCTACATGAGTCAAAGATGGCAAGTTTGACCTCTATGGATAGGCAATTAGCAACTTGCACATGGTGGGACTCATGAACTAGGCAAATAAGACAAAAATAAATGAATTAATGTCTAAGTGGGTAATACTATGGGTTTGATTATTCTAACAGAGTCTCTCTCTTCACGTTTGTTTTTAGAAGAAGATGAAAATATATGTCCCTTCAACTCCCCACAAACAAGAGAGAACTCCATTGTATTCTCATTGGAGTCATACAGTAAGCCTAGATTCTCTAGTTTTAAACCAATAGAAGATCCAGCAATACTAGAAAATGACACACCCTCAATTTGTCCTGGTACAGACATCTTATTAATGTCATTTCATGTAACAGTGATAAAGGCTTCGCACAAATTTACCCGGTAATAGAATCCTGTGAAATTGCATGGTTTCTTATCGTGCTTTATACTACAAAAACTGAGAGATTGGGTCACTGTTGCACTCCTCTCACCAGTAGATTGACAATGGAAGCCCTTGTTAAGAAAGGAACAGACAGAATATACTAAGTTATGCAAAGTATTATAAAAATACAAAATAAATGCATAAATGCCTCCTACGAGTTTCCTTAGGCATCCCAACAGTAGAGAAAAGATAGGTCGTGATTGTTAGACTTTTTGTTTTTGTAAGATTGCTTTTCTATATTCTACTCATTGTTTTTTAATTTATGTTGTTTTCAGATGCAAACATAGAAATGTAGCTGGATTTAAAATATTCTACAAGATGCCTGATAGCTTTGAGGTATGCCTCAATATCTAAAAAGTTATATTTTCTTTAAAATATCTCCCTAACTATTCCTTCTGCAAGTTGATTTTATCTTTTTGGTATTTTCTAGTATGTTTTAATTTTCATAATCTTGTTTGTTTGTAGGACTCTCGAACAAAAATAGATGGTGTAAGAAAGAAGCACTATGTTTGCCACATAGATTTAAGTATGGATATGGCACCTATCCATAAAAAAAAAATTAGAAAGTGGCTCCTAACATTGACTACAGTGCATTAAGGGAACGTGGAGCTAAAAATCTGGATCTTTGGGTAAATGGAGAACTCTATCCAGTTGACCCTGTGTCCAACTCCCATCCTGATTTCAATACAATAATAGGACTATGCCGATTTGTATGCCATGGAAAAAGCGGTCTTCTAGGATATTGTAAAAAATTAGAAGGTAACCGCATTTCCCTTGAACATAAAATACAAGATCTCAGTGTCAAATTACATCATCTCAATCAGTCATATATGGTTGTTTATTGTGAAAACATGAGCTTGAACCAAACAATAACAGTATTGAATCAAAGACATGTGAATGCATTGCTTGAAGAGAAATCCAACTCAGCAAAAGAAATTCAGAAGTTGAAAATTGATCTCCGTCGTCTCCAAAAGAGACACTCTAGGTTAAAGGGAAAAAAAAATTGGTTGAGGATTAGACCAAAAAAATTGAAACTGATAGCATGTTTGAAAAGGGGGGGAGGTGGCTATAGAAAAAGAGTGTTAGGGGTGAGGTCAATGTTAGATGAAAATTGCCCTGATTTTGTGGATTTTTGCAAAAAAGTGTTGAAGAAAAGTAACATGGAAGCAATGCTCAAACAACCTGAATTTCATGCTTTGAGGAAAGAAGTAGTTAATCAATTCATTGCAAATTTAAGAATTGATGTAAAGGATTTTCAAGGAGTTTGTGATGATAGAGTGACCAGCAGGGAAGCATATGCAAGTATTTTCAAAGTTCTGAGGGAGGGAATGTTAAATGTGGGTATTAAGAAAACTGTGGTTCCTTGCCCTTTCCATGTGAAGAAAGAGCATGCATTACGAAAACAAAAATTGTTGATTCATTGGGAAATGCATATCATTTAGAATCTGTGCATGAAGTTGCAAGTAAGAATAAAAAGAAAGTACCAAGTGAAATTATTCCATTAATTAGAAACAATAACATGTGGTATGACCTAGAACGAGTATTACAACTGATGGTGAGGTACTACGACATATCTACTGAGGAGGCATGTGGAAAATTGGTTGTTGTCCTGAAATTGGATGAGATGGAGTTAGTCAACATGGAAAAATATGAAAGAGTTTCAATCACACTAATGAATCATGCATTAGATCCAAGCCTTGATAAGACAAGTGATAAATATTTTCAAGTTCAATCTGAAGAACACCTTTTTTGGTTGGGCATTTTCCGTGTCAACAAGGAGTCCCATGAGTCCTTAAAATTTGTTTTCAGCAAAACAGATTTACCATCAATTATGTCTTCACATGCTGCAGGGGAAAAGTTATACGTGGAAGGATATGGTTCATATTTTGTGGAATGGCACCTTGCAGCGGATTAAAAAACTCTCAAGTGTATGTACAATGTTTCTCATGGTGCAAATGCAATGTATAGTTGCTTATATTGCATGCATAAAAAACAAAAAGATAGAAGTTGGAAAGGTGGTATTTTGAGCTGTCCTCAAAACCTTCCTCCTAATCATGATGAACTTGATCCAAATATAGACACAGTGCTTCCTATACCATTGATTAGGGTGCACATGTGTACTTTGCATGCATTTGTAAGAATTGTGGACAAGATGGTCTATTTATCTATTATGTTTGCATGGAATAAAACTCCACAAACTAAAAGTAAAAAGTCAATTGAGGCAATTGAATGTGTTCTTTCAAAAGCAGGCTTGCATGGTGGACATGTAAAAATTGAAAAAGATATTAAGAGGTCAGGCACATGAGGTAATATTCCAGTAAAGCCATCAATATCAGGTGTCAAGGCACGTCGTTTTCTTGAAAATAAATGTGGACATGGATGTTGGGGATTGTATGAACAATTAATTGACGCAGAAGATGATCGCACTAGTGGAGGGCGTGAATCAGCTAGAAAGAAGAAATGTGCTTGGAGGTCACTTTCATCTCTTTTTTTGTTGATGGAAAAAGACAAATTTATGGACGTTGATGCAATAGCCTTTCAAGAAGTTGTTACAGACTTCATAAAAGCAATGAAAGAAGCTTGGGGAGACAACCATATGACACATTATATGGTATGCATACAAATTTTCATCCCACCAGAACTTTACTTACTGATTTACATATTTTATTATAAATTTAATACATTTGGTACATTGTTTTGGTATTCTAAGATAAATTGATGATGCATCATCAATTATTTGCACACGGGCCATGGTTTGCAGCAAAATATGGAAGCTTGGGAATTTGGGGTACACAGGGTATGGAGAAATCACATAAGCTAGCTCATACTCTATACCATAGATGCACACAAAAAGGAGGGTCTTCCAATCAATCAAATGTTCTTTTGCAAATGGGTCAAGCATTTTACAGGCATAAAATGGATGGATTTACGAAGAAAAAAAACCTTCCAGAAACAAATAAGCTTCATAGAGTGATAAGACAAGCAAATCTAAGTAGGAAACGTAAGAGATCTGATGTTTCTGAAGGTGGAGTTGGGAGAAGTTCAGGGTATGCAATCTGTATTATAACTTTTTACCTTCTTAATTTAATAATTTATTGTTTTTAAAGGCTCATTATCAATTTTTTTTTTCCTGTAGGTGTGAACCTCTATCAATGGGACCTTCCTCAATCCATTGAAGTTGCCTATAACTGTATTATTTTTTAGTGACATCTGGAATTGTATTGGGTTCATCATAATACAAATTTTGGTCTAAAATGTCTCATATAAAGTTGTGTAGAGGTGGTGTTAGAATGAAAAAATAATCGCTATACAAATTTTGGTCTCAATATCTGATAGAAAGTTTTGTATACAGTGATAACAAATTTTTGTCTCAATGTCTCATAAAAAGTTTTGCATAAATTTTTTTATGTGTGCCGTTGATCCTCGTCATGGCCGTTATCTAACAGCCTCTGCCATGTTCAGAGGAAGGATGAGCACCAAGGAGGTATATGAGCAGACTTTATGGTAACTTTTTTTTTAATTACTCTTCTAAATGAAAGTCTGAAACATAATTTATGGTGCAGGAAATCCAATTATAGGCTACCTGATCGAGATGTTAAATGAAATCTAAACTTCCCAATTCTTGGGTGGCTCTGCCTCATGTAAAAGTGCAGCTAGCCTCTTGGGCACATCTGTGACATGAAGGAAAATCTGAAGTTAATAGTGATAGTTTTGAATTTTATCATCATTCGTTCATTGAAGATATGGATCCTCCTCATGCAACTTCAATTTGAAGACTATACTTTCTGCAGTTTCTATCAGAAAAGTTTTGTAGCCTACAACAACTTTAACACATAATTGTTTTTGGTAGTTTCAACACTATTTCTTGAGATCTATCTACAGGATATATCCGCTACAATATGTTTTGATCTATGATGTATACCTCTTTTGTAATAGGAGTTCCCTACATGAAATACATGATATACATGTAATATGCAGAATGTAACTTTATTTTTTTTAATAAAATTAAGCCTTTTTTCCAAGGATGAATAACTTTACATCTAAGTGTATTTTTTTTTTGGGTACAATCAATTCCATCCATACTAGTGAATCACAGTCTCACCATTATTGATTTCGGATCCATGCATCTTGTTAATGTGTACTAGTTATGCTATATATGCTCACAATCTAGTTATTGTGCTCCAAATATAGGATTAAACCATAGTAGCAACATTCATATATGAATTTGAATTTGAATACATTCAATATGGAAAAAATACATAATGAAAAAATTCAGTATGGCTCCAATACAGAAGTATACATCTCATAGATATGAAAAAATGTGTTTTGTTCCAAATTTTAGAAGAATTTCAGCTTCAAGACAATCCAATAAATCAGAGAAAATAACTTGAAATTTTTTCCAATCAGTTTATATTTATAGATGAGACAGGCTACAGCACTAAATTTTAATTGAACCAAAACCTCTAAAAATAAAATAAACAAACTTGAGACAGGCTACAGCACTAATTTTTTTTTAAGCCAAGTAATTACTAATGACACCCTAAAGACAGGCTACAGCCTATCAAGGACTATAGTCTTGCCCCTACACCTTCCAACCACCCGTGAGATAAATATAAGAACACTCTTAATCTACTGATTACTGTCTGTCACTTCAACTTCATCCACAATTCATGGACTGTTACCAACCAACCTCAAAACTTAGGTTCAGAACAAAGCTCAACATACCTTGGACGCACTTGAATTTGACCTGATTTAAATCTAAAATTTTTTACTGACAATTAAAGAATTCATGTTCTTCAACCTCGGATCTACAACCACAGTTCAGAGTTACCCTCGAACCTCTTATGTTTTCCCACAGTCACCTTCAGACCTCTTTCTTTCCTCAGAGATTCACATCAAAGTTCATTACTAAAATGACCTCATTCATGCCTTATTTATATGCTAATTCTCCAAAGGTTAGGCCAACTTGACCTATTTATTCTTCCATTAATAAACTGGGTTGAGTTAGTATACTCAACACAATTTTGACTTAAAAATGAAAGATTTACGCCTTTTGTCCACTTTGAGGTCTATAGGGGTTGCTTAAAAAGTTTATATTTCCATACTTGAAGGGATTAAGACCCTTTCCCCACCTCTTATCTTTGCCCACAGTCACCTTCATACCTCTTTATTTTTCCAGACCTCTTATCTTTGCCCACAGTCACCTTCAGACCTCTTTATTCTTCCAGACCTCTTATCTTTGCCCACAGTCACCTTCAGACCTCTTTCTTTCCTCAGAGATTCACATCAAATTTCATTACTAAAATGACCTCATTCATGCCTTATTTATATGCTAATTCTCCAAAGGTTAGGCCAACTTGACCTATTTATTCTTCCATTAATAAACTAGGTTGAGTTACTATACTCAGCACAATTTTGACTTAAAAAGGAAATATTTACGCCTTTTGTCCGCTTTGAGGTCTATAGGGGTTGCTTGACAAGTTTATATTTCCATACTTGAAGGGATTAAGACCCTTTTCCCACCTCTTATCTTTGCCCACATTCACCTTCAGACCTCTTTATTCTTCCAGACCTCTTATCTTTTCCCACAGTCACGTTCAGACCTCTTTCTTTCCTAAGAGATTCACATCAAAGTTCATTACTATCCTTTGACAATTTTATATTTCCATACTTGAAGGGATTACGACCCTTTCCTTCCATGCTTAAATTGTAGAATTACTAGGTCTACTTACCCTTCTATACTCCACAAAATTGAGGTGTAAACCATTAGAAATTCCTAACGTTTTTAGGGCTTCCATCAAATTACAATTTAACACCAACTGATCATATGACTACCAGGCCATCTCACAAGGACTCTTTCTTCAGCTCGACTCTATTTTAGGGGTTCTCCAGGCTTCAGATCAGTACCATATTTTTTAAACTTTGGATTAGGCTTCTCATTGATCCTGGACAGATTCGATCTGATTACAATAATTGATCATGTCATTTTAAGGCTCGAATTAGGCTTCATCATTCCTAGCTATATTCGTTCTGATATACTTATCCAAAAAACTGTAGCTTCACTTCTAAATGTGATAGGTCTTGATGATTGGGGTCTCTCTATTTGTATTTATTTAGAATCCTATAGGCTTCCAGTTCTGCTAAGCTTCTGTCATGGATGGACTTAGCTGATCTAAATGTATGTTCCATAAGGTCTTCTTACTGTATCTTTTCATCTTTCATATACTTCTTCAAACTGGCCCAGTTCAAATCCGAGGAGTCTGGATGGGTGACATCAATGACAACACAAGTGTCCTAATGGAATTACATGGGTGATAGGATATAAATCAAGTACAAATTAATGTATGACTCATAATTCATCTATAGTGAGTTGTATGACTCATAATTCATCTATACTGTGAAATGCAAGATTTTTTTTTCAAAGGGAGCGTCCTTCCCTGCAGAAAATATTCTCAATTCTCTTTTTTAGCTTGTTCTTGCATCCTGGGAGTACCAACTTAACCAGTGTCTGATGCCAACCAAATTGTTTTTGCTGTCACAGAGAAGTGAATATAAAAAATAAAACAAGCAGCCATCCACCTTCTCAATTGTTCAATACCACCTATCAATATTAAAGAACATAACTGAATATTTGGGCTGCATCATCATTAAGCTATTCACATGTCAAGATGGAAAATGAATTACTCCATTGCCTCTATTCTATCAAGAAACATGATTCAACTAGCATTGATATTGATATTAATCTTGGTCTCAGAGGAACACATATTCATGATTTTCAAGCAGATCCTAAATAGCTACATGTTCAAAATTTTCTCGAAAAAGTCTACTTACAACACACCTCTTTTTTATATAAAATAACTTTGAGCCAATCAGACCTAGGGTTAAATGCAACTCTGCCCACATATTGTCCATGGCTTGGGAGGTTAGCACCAGCCTTATTCAACAAAGAACTATCCTGAACACTGCTGACCCAGATATCACCCTCTCTTGAGGAAATCTGAACTCTCTTGAGAGTGAGGAGGAACAGTAAGAGGCCATTAGGGAGGGTTGGCTAATTCTCAATAATTTTAGTAGCTTGGAGTGATAAAATTGAACAAGGCTTGCAATAAATGGAAAAAAAAGCCAGTGTATGCTGTAAGACTACAGTGCTCAAGCCGCTCCTACAGGTACTTCCCAACAGGTGAATTGAACATACAAGTTATTCAGGGATGTTTTAAAACATTCTTGAAGTCAAAAAATTTGGCTATGGAAAAAGAAGACCAACATTGAATAGATTAGTGGACTACTTTTCTTGGCTTCTTATGAAGGAAAGTCATTCTTATGTCCATGCTTTATATATATCTTGGCTATTCACAATATCAAAGCAAGGTACAACGGAAAAAAATGGTGGATCAGAATAGGCAATAAGTAGATTCATGAACAAGAACATAATGGGTTGGAAAAAGGTTCAATCTAAATTTCTATAGTGATGCTACATTTCTTGTCCATGTAAACCTTCAGTTAATATTCCTTGTGTCATCTAGTTTTGTGTATTAGATGAAAAGCAATCAAATTCCATTATTATTTTTGAATAAAATTCTAGTTTTCAACTCTATTAATAAACGATATATACATCTTAGCTTCCTAGAATTTTTGTTTGTCATCCATTAGGATTATTGTTTGTCAAATGTAGATGATCCAAAGCAGTTCAAACTTGAAATTAATCAAACAAGGTTGAAAGCACAAGCAGACAATGTTACAATCAGATGCTAATAACAAAGGCATCCCCTTGAACCCAACAACCACTCTGATACCAATTGTTAACTCTTGATAGCAACCTGCAGCAAATGGAGAAGAATATACAGCACATATATATTCATCAGCAAATAAAATTCAAAATAACAGAACAGCCAAGGCAATACCCACATTGAACAGCCAAGTTCAATTTCATTGCTTGTATTAAACCAACAAGGTTTAGACATTAAGATTTCATAGATGATAAAAAACAACATATTTTTGATGCCTTTCTTTTACCTTAAATGTATTTGGAACCCCAGTCTGAGATATAGATGGGGTTAAAGAAATATTTTAAAGGGCATTGAAATTTTTAAACTTACTATCGGAGCCGATCAGAAAGACTTGAAATCCATGTACAACGAAATTAAATCAAAGTGGACATCCACCAAGACATCCACCAAGACAACAAAGTCTTATAGTCAAGATATAAATGCAAATATATAATCAAGGTCCAGAAATCCATATTTTCCACGAAGGACCGTGTACAAAGACTATGGACTTCCATCAATGCTTCCCAAATACCTGAAGTTTAGGACAGTGGAAAAAGTAATATTGCTTGTAATATGCAACCTTATTTATGTTGATCTGTTCATTAGGATAGCCTCCCATTGAGTCTCATTAGACTCCATATGCCCAATACCAAATAAAATGCACTGGTACTACCATTTAACCACCACAAAATTTGTTTAAGCCTCTTTTAATTTTTGCAAAACAGAACTGGAAAACATGGCTATCTATCATATTCCAGATCTGCCCAAAACAGTTTGGTAATTAATCATTTGTTGCATTTTAAGCTAGACTAAAATTTTGCTGCATAAATCTGAATCTTCCAGCTTTGTAAAACACTTAAAACAGATTTGGAATATGATAAGATTCCATACTACAACTCTTCTTCAATATAGTGGGATTTTCACCTAGATTTGCATAATAATTATCTTTGGCTAGTTCTATGAATAATACAATGAATTATATAATTAGGATGGTGATAAGGGATCTTTGTAACTTGTGTTTTTATTTTGGAATCCAAAAGTCCAATGTACCAAACCACTTGGTCCAAGCAGAATCAATGATAATTGGTGTCTAGAATTTAGCATAAAGCCTCTGTACCATTATTTTGGTCACATAATTTATAAAAAATTAGCACGGTAGAAACTATGTCAACACTTCATACAAGGAAAAAAACATAATACAAGAGACATCAAAATTCCATATACCATCCATATGCCTACAAAGCACAAATAATTCTATTTATTCCTAGGTTTGGTCAAGGTTGCACTATGCACCTGGATTTTCTTGCAACCTCAAACAAACCAAATTTGAAGACATTTCTCTAAAGAATCACATTAGCAAGAACAACTTATTCTGCAATGAAATAGCATGCAAATCAAGTATCCATTATTTCAATAAGATTCCATGAACCATCACTTGCAACCCTTAATTTGGATACCTTGGTCTAAAATGAAAGAACATACATGCTCTTGGAGGTACATATATATAGAGACAATGGTCTTCTAGCTATGCAACTTCTACAATATCTGCAGTCAATAAAAAAACAAGAGAAAATGCATTTTTCTTTTCATTTACTATGTCTCATGGTTTGTCATGCTTCAAAAAAATGTGTGGGGTAAATGCAAAGTGCAGAAAAATTATTGGAATAAAGTATATCAGTTTCCAGGAATCCCTGATCCTAGTTGACAAGGATCTTTCATATGAGCATTTGCTACATTTTGTAGTGGTTTTAATGAAAATGATTCTCTAGGATGGATTAAAATGTGTCGTACGATTTGAAAGTTCCCTACTGTCTATTTCAAAATGCCCTAAAGACTTAGACATTCATGAAAATTGATATAATGCATTTGATCCATTTCTTTTTTGTTGTCAGCTGAAGGACTTGGCAAAAAAAAAAACAATAGTCCAAAGTGACAATCCTTGACAATAAATAACCAAAATAAATTATATTAGTTTTCATGAATCACTAAACCTAGTAGAAAAGGATCAAAGGAATATAAATCAAGGATCTCAAGGCAATGCAACTTTCCATCTAGATTAAGGGCCACTTGCACAGTATGCACTATTCAAAATGTAGCTTGTGGGACATTTTCCATTGCTTCATAACTTCTATGGACAGTACGGAACTGAACATGGATCAGGAGATGCTAGTGCACACCAAATAATGAAGAACTATTGGTTCCATTCAGTCAACAAATTTATACAAGAACAAAAAAGGCAAAAACATGAGAAGCATTAGGTTATTGAGGAAAGCCAATATTCATCCAAAGCATACTGAAATCCATCAATACCATACTTTTCTATTCAAGTCACTGATGGGAAACAGTTAGATAAATTGGAGTAGACTCACTTGTTTTTTCATTGGAAAAAATTAAAATTTTATTCATATTAAGATAGAAAGTACATTTCGTATATGCAGTTAAGCATTTATGTCATGTTAAAAAAGAGAGGTAAACACCTACTTCTTTTTCAACATTTTCTTGATAGTCTAGAACATCACAAATGTTGGCTTCCACAAGGGAGAAAAAACATTCCTCTGAACAACACTAAGAGTTCTAAAATTAGATTATAAAAAAGGTTTTAACAATTTTCCATCCAGATAATCAAAATAAACCAGTAACCCTCCTAAATCTCTGATGCCTCAACATCACTATATACTCTTCCATCTAGAATAAACTCAAAAAAAGTGGGATGAAAATATTCAGAATGTTGGCCATCCTTGAGGTCTGGAATATGCCACATTCCATTCTCTAGCTGTAGACAAGCCTTTGAAAGTCCATCCCCTTCTCCATTTATTTCCCTGTACGTGTGATGAAAATAGATTGAGTTAAAATGGTAGAATCTCATGAAATATTGGCCTAAAAATGTAGTAATAAATAACAATTAATACAAATGATGTGAAAAAAGCTCAATGAACAAAATCATACCTTCTCTCGCCAAAAGAAATAAGTAGGAAATTTCAAAATTAGTTCTAAAATATAGATATCACAACTAAGATTAGAAGAGTTTCTTAACGTATGGTTGTCGAGGACTCACCTTGTGTCATGTCCCTCAAATTTCTAATGTATGGGGATGAGTGCAACTTTTGCACATGATGCTCTTCTCTCGTCTTTTACCAATCTGTCCAAAGGAAATCATTAAAATGTAAGTAAGAAACATGTTTAGAATATGAATAAACATACATTAACTATAAAATTCTCACCCTTTTTCCATTGTGAATAAAATAGAAGTCTTCCTCGGGGCTTGATTCCTCTTGAAATTCAAGTTCTCTTCTAACTTCAAACAAATTCTAGTTTTCTTCCATGGACAATGTTTTGAAATGTGCACCATCCTTAAGAATATCAATGGATATTAGAGGAGAATGGGTGCTATCATCATTGTCTTGCTCTATTGGTATCCAAATCCAATTGTTGTCATCCCTTATATGCCTAAAACGTCGAAACTTAAAAGAAACATAGAGATTTTGTCTCAGTATTGAATATCTACCAGTTAAAAAGGATGAAAAAATAGTTAGAAAGTGATGTCAAACCTCATGAAAATCAAATAAAAGGAAAAATCAAAATTGAATACATTACCTAAAACGAAGTGTCTCTATACTCAACACACATTTTAATTGCTCTCCATTCACAAGATATAATCTTGTATTCCATCCAGGGTAAAATAAGTTACGTAATAACATGTCAGAGGGGTTTGTGCAAGAAAAAGTCTTCTTAGTCATTCGAATAGATTCCTCTTCCTTGAACATTTCAGCAAAAACAAAAAATGGTAAGTGCATACCAAAATGATCACATGCACCACCCTTCTCCCACATACCAGATTGAATTTCAAGAAATAATTTTGAACGTATGCAATCAATTAATGTTGGATTAGAATGTGGTAAGCCAATTTCACGAAGTATGGGTAACTTGGCTTCTTCAATTCGTCCCAGCCTTTTACCCCTTGGAAGAAAGTAATCATATTTATAAAACCATACCCCTTCTTCCCTCAATGACGTGGAATCCTTTCCCTCATAGAGTATCTCTCCTATATGCAAATGGAAAACACGTAAAGTACTGGTAATACTCTCCACAGGCTACCATTCTTCAAAATCAGAAATGCACAAACCTACATAAAAAAAATAGATTTAGTATCCATCCAATCTAGGGCATTCATATTCTAATACTCATGCAAACTTAAGAAAAAATATTCAATGCTTATAAAATGACAAGTTCTTACAATTTCATCCAATTTGAGGAAAATTGTCTTGTCTGGCAATAGACTCTTTGAGGATATCCTTGCACTTATATACATGAGCTATGAGCACCTTCTCCACTTTTTCACCCTGTTGGCTCCGCTTAAATGCCCTTACTACACCTTTCCAATGGGATTGTAAATTATCTAGTCTTTTTTTTTCTTTCCCAAATTCGGTTCCTTGATGGTTGCAAAGTAACCCAATATCCAATGGACACTTGTAATGTGATCCAATTATCCATTTCATCCTTTGCATTCTCAACTACAATAGTTTCCAACTTTTCTGAAGATCTATGAGTTCCCATTTCACTGCAAAAAAGGTACAAAGGATCCATAGGAAAATGTTATCAAAGAATTTCATATTTATAATGAACTTCATATTCAGGGGGTCAATATTGGTTAGTGGGAAGAAGATTCACATCTATTTTATCAGTGAACATATACTCTACTTCACATTCAACTGCTGCAAGAGTTCGTAGCTGTTGGGTTTTAGTGTCCACAAAATACAAGGACAAGTTGTTGGCTTCATATTCCATATACAGACCAATGTTATTGGAACCGGACTGGTCATCGAATCGGCGAAGCCCAAAATGTGAACCAGACCGGAACTGGCAACAAACCGGGTGAAAAACCAGCTGACTAAAAAATACATAAAATATTCATATTTTGTAAAAAACATATATATATTCATGTGCATACATATGAATCCAGACCATTAATACAAAAATATGCAAAGTTTTTCATATATATAGCAAATATGGATGCAAATATCCAAAGTAGCACCAAGTGCAATACACTGAGGTTCTGAACCAAAGTACATTAACAAAGAGGCTCCAAAGTACATCAGCAAAGTTTTATTTTCTATTTTTTTTTTTTAAAATTGAGTTTCCTGAGTCCCCAGTCCAGACTGGCAGGGTCAGCTGGTTTTGACTGGTTTTGGCTGGTTTCGTACCCAGTCTGGAAAAAAATCTGGTTTTTTGAAATTTTTTTGCTGATCGGACCGGCCAACCTTGTAAACCGGTCAGACCGGCCGGTTTTTCCAGTTTCGGTCTGGTTCCGATAACACTGATACAGACCACCATACACACTCAGGAAATTTGTGAGCAACCTGTTAGCGAGTAATTCTGGAAATCTGTGCAGTGGGAAGGGTGCTTTTCCTTGTCAAGCTCAACTATTATATAAATAAAGTGCCCACTACTTCACTGATCAGTTCGCTGGGAATTTGTGGAAGGCAGCAGCTCCTTCAAGGGATAATCTACTAGTCTATGTTAACAAACATTAGCTATCATTTACAACAAACATTGCCCAGGCATATCACGTTAGCACACCAGGAGGAGAGAACAATAGTTCAATTATGTGTCATGCTAGCAGCAAGGAGGCTCTAGTTTCCCTAAATATAGGGGGTTGGGTTCTCTAAAAGTTAAGAGCCTTTCAAGCCTTATTACATATATGATGTTGAGCCTATAAGCTGGCCTAAATGTAAGAGCCTTAAAGCGCCTTATCTCAAGGGGTGTTTTCACCTGTATAATATAGAAGCCCTCCCAAGCATTATGACATACATAGAGTTTTGCCTCGCTTTATGTCTTTAAAATCCTAAATCAAAGTGGCTATCTGCCTCAATAAGGAGCTATCTGCGTTAAAAGAAAGGCTAGCCTAAATAGAAGGGCTATCTGCGGGTTATCTATGCCTCAATCTAGGCCATCTTTATAAATAGAACCGTTTGAATAAATATAAGAGCTACCTGCATTAATAAAAGGGATGATGCATAATTAATTACATTATGAAAAAAGCCTCAACTTTATATTTGTCTCTGTCATCACTTGGGAGCAAGAAAGGGCAGTTCCAGTGTTGAGAAATCATGTGGGGCACCCTTGAGGAAGAGGTATCATATTAGATTTGCAGCTGAGCCATTATTGTGATCATTGGGAAGAAAATGAGTTGCTACAGGAGTATTGGGTATTTTTATTTAATGCTGTGCAGTTTTCTACATTTCTCCTCAATCAACACGCCCAGTGAATCAAGAGCAACATGTAAGGTGACCAGATCTGAAATTTATGCAATATAGCAGCCGTTTTCCATTATCTCAGTCCATTTTACAGCTCCCCAAATTGCCAGATATCCACACGAGTGTTTGACTCCATTCTACATGTAAGTGGTTGTGAAAATTTATGAATCTTTATCCTGTAACTGAGTTATATTAGACTTTACACATTTGTGTCAATTCTCTTCTGAATTTTCTGCTATAAATGTTAGTGGCATTTTAATGATGAATGGTCATGAAGTAATATGTGTAAATGAGTGTTGGATATCATGCCCATACATTGAGTGAAGAAGTTTACAATTTATAATTACTATCAGCCATGGAAAGATACCAACAGGAAACTCAATCATGATTGAGGTCAGATATTCTGTTAAATATACATTCAGTAGTTTCTACAGCATTATTCCATCAATCTGTGTGATAAAAACTAACACCTAGTACTAAGGGTCAGAGCAAACCACACTCAGATAATGGATAATAAAGACTCTTAGGAACAAAATTGTTACATAAAAGAGGAGATACCAAATTTTACTTCTGTTTTGCACAAATTTTTAACATAAGATCATTGAGTATTGAATTTACCTAAGAATGATATCTATCCAGTAGACCAATGAATAGAAGGACCAAACTTCACTGGATGTTCGCAGATGGCTTGCTGGGTTGTTTTGATAATGCTCCCTTAATGCTGCTTTTGCTCTGGTTGAGCTATATTTCAGATCTGGCTCTCTATCATTTCCAGCGGATGCTCATCCCATGCGGCCCATGCAATCCCAGCCCCATTACTCCATAGAATGTGCTCAGCTTTTAATCCAGCATGAAGATATTTCTCAATGGGTGAGGTAAAATGTTCCAGTGATATCAGTAATGAAGATGTTTGAACAAGAGCATTCTCTAGTGTCTTTGATGTGCACAGCATTGGCGGGCATCTCTCAAAATTTTGATTTGCAAAATTTTGATGTGCATAGCATTGGACGGCTTCTATTGTAAAAAACTTTTACTGAAATTAGAAATTTTCCACCTAGGTATATGTATTTGATAAAAATATAAATAAACAACTTAATGAACTTAATGTTAACCATTAGAGTACTTAAAAAAGAAGTAAGTTGTAGGGTTTACTTAAATATAGATTTATATAGATTTATATATATTTTTAATATGTTAATAGTAATTTTTTTATATAGCTAAGTATATATAAAAAAATATTGGTCATGTTTATCTTTGGCTTAAAAAACACCACATTTAATTACTAATATATATCTTTATATATTTTTATATTTTTTAA
>LPNX010544588.1:18122-95686 GCA_001517045.1 Pseudotsuga menziesii
GTCGCAACATGGTTCCCTAACTACGACTATGACACTTCTACTTGCGTGACCCCTTGTTCCTAGCACGCCATCCACCTAATTACCATCTCACACAAAAACAAAGTTTTTTTTTCCAGATCTTGTGCAATGCCTCAAGAATCCCATAGCACCAGGCCCGTCCTGTAGGAATTCATCCTGCTACCATTCACTAACTTCGACAACATTGTAATCTAGCTGTTGCAGCTATATTACACCTCCTTCAATAATGAAATTGATAATGTAAGGACCCAGCCTGTGCATTTTCAACTTACCTAGATGTTTGGTGAACTTGTTGTCATACAACAACACCAGGTCTCCCTGCTAAAAGTGTTTTTTCTTGATATGTCGATCATGCCAGGATTTCGATCGATCCTTTTCAATGCGCTGGTGAAATCCTGCGACAAAGAGGTCTTCTCTAGCTGCATCAACTGAGCTAAGAGTTATTCTAATGTTGCTTCATTGTCCATTTCTGTCGCTGCTTCAATGCGCAAACTCAGGACAATGTACTTCATTGGAATGACTTCCCCCTTACCATACACAAACTTGAATAGTGTCTGCCCTGTCAACCTTTTGCAAGTGGTGCAATATGCCCATAGTACAGCTGCAATCTTCAAATCCCAGTCATCGTGGTTTGCGTTGCAAATCTTCGTGAGTGCATGCACCAACACCTTATTCAAGGATTCAGCTGTCCTATTTTCTTATGGATGATAGGGGGTACTATTCTCATACTGTATCTAAAGCTCCTTTGTCAATGCACTAACAATGCGATTGATGAAGTGACTCCCCTGATCACTCAGTAATATATTTAGACAACCAAACCGAGTAATAACATTGTCAAACAGGAACCTCGCTATCGTTGTAGCAGTGAAATCTACAATTGGTGAAGCCTCCACCCACCTCGTCATATAATCTGTCGATGTAATGATATAGCACACACCAGTTCTCTTTCTTAGTGGGTTGATTGGTCCCACAAAATCCACTTCCCATTTATCAAATGGCTGGACTGTCACCTGCGGTACTAGCGGCATCTCATGCCTCCATGATGGCTTCCCAGTCCTTTGAAAAATGTCACAAGTCCTCGCATAGTTTGCCACATCCCCGTTGAGATTTGGTGACCAAATTCCAGTGCATAGTACCTTCCTAGTGGTAGCGCAACTTCCATAGTGTCCACTTGCAACTCCTGGATGTGATTCCACCAAGATCCTTTCTTGTTCATGTGGTAGGACACATTGTCATAGGATCTCGTCAAGCCCCATCTTATATAGTTCTCCAGTAATCAAATGGAAATCTACGGCTGGAACGACCAAATGCTTCTTCTGATTTGTAGTGAGACCTTCTGGTGTAGTTCCCCTCGCTAAAAACTGGATTATTTGCTCATAGTAATAATCAACCATTCCAACTCTGAATAGTTGTGCATCAGGTAACCCATATTCAATGTTTGTTGGTTCTTCGCCTATCTTGATTCGCGAGAAGTGGTCAGGTCCTGCATTCAAGCGAGTCGGCTTCACAATTATATTGAAATCAAAATATTGGAAGAGAAGTGGCCAACGTCATATCTTCCCCTCCAACACAGGATTATTCACAAGGTATTTCAACGTAGATTGATCGATGAACATTTTGAAATGGCCTCCCAACGGATAGTGCCGAAACTTTTGCAATGCGTTAACCATTTCCAACCCCTTCCTTTCTGTTTTGGTATAATTATTTTCTATAAATGATAACTTGTGACTGGAAAATGCAATCGGGTGATTAATATCACCTTTGCCAGGTTGCGCTAATGCCACTCCTAGTGCAATTGATGACGTATCAATGTGAACATGGAACTCCTTCATCCAATCCAAAAAAACCAAAATTGGTGCTATAGCCATCTTCATCTTTAATGTGTCCCAGCTTCCTTTACAGTTATGGTTCCACTCAAACTGGGCATTCTTTTTTAGCAGCTTTTCCATGGGTGTTATTATCGTCGCATATCCTCTAATGAACTTGCGATAGTATCCTGTATGGCCCAATGTCTCTGTAAGTTGCTTCACATTCATTGGTGGTGGTAAGTTAAGAATCAATGCAATTTTGGTTGGGTGAACCAACAACCCTTCCTTGCAAACAATGTGATCCAACAATATCCCAAAATGCACACAAAATATGCGCTTCTTTGAATTTAGCGTGATCTGATGCTGTTGACACCACTCCAGCATCAGTCACATGTTTTCTAGATGGTCGTTTACCAATCCATATACTGTCTAATCATCCATGTATACCGCTAAGAACATCCGGATAAAATATTTGAAGGAAACGACTACAATCCTGGAAAATATCGTAGGTGCATTCTTCAGTCCAAATGGCATCACAGTGTACTAAAAAAATCCCTATTCAGTAACAAAATTTGTCTTATGCCGATCCTCTTTTGCGATCTTAATCTGACAATAGCCAAAAAATCCATCCATGAATGAATAGATCTCTTGACCTCCCACTCTTTCCAGCACCTCATCAGTAAATGGTGTCGGAAATGGATCATGCATACATGCATTATTCAACTTTCTAAGGTCAACACAAATCCAAACCTCACCTATATTCTTATCTTGCACCACCATAGGACTGATCCATTCTGATTCCTCAACTGGTTCTATTATTCCAGCATCCAACATTCTATCAAGCTCATCCTTGACCCTCTCGTTGTATCGTGGATTCAGGTGATACAGGAACTGCTTCACAGGCTTTGCATTTGGATTCAATGGGATCTTCATCTCTCCCAAATCTCCTAGTATCCCTTCATTTCAGAGAACTTTGCTGGAAACAAGTCTTGGAACTCATGCAATAGATCAATGATCTTCGCCATTTTTTCTTTGTCCCAGTAGTCCCCAATATTGGCGAACTTTGATTGCTCCTCTGTCTCAATGTTGACCTTCCAAATCTTCAATGGTTGATTGATTTTATCGATCGGTATCATAGGCGTTGTGACATCCCAAATTCCTTCTGTCTTCGGAATGTTGATGTTCCTTGGATCATCACCATCATCATGCCCTCTTGTCACATTGTAGCATTTTGTCATCAATTGCATCATTGGTGCTTCATGCAGATTCATCAGATATGTGACTGGTACTACCTTTAGAACAACATCGCAGATATGTTGTAATGCACTATGAATGACTAGATCTGCATCCGTAAAACTGAAAGTGTGACTGAAACAGATCGACACTTCCTCCCATGTCGTGATCTCTCTGTGCAACTCGACTAATACATACCATAGTCGTGGAATTTCATCTAACATGTGCACAAAATCATGTACCCATTAATCCTTGGTTTGCGACAGCCACATGGTACGGCAAGCAATCAAATGATCCTTGGGATCATTCCGTCCATCATACCTCTATGCTTGATAATGTTCTGCATCGCCGAAGAGAACTTTCATCAACCTGCGACACTGTAACCACCCATTGATCGACTTCTTATGTGTCACCCACCAACGTACTGGAGTAGCCTTCAATGCTTCATCCAATGCCAACAACCTCTATGGTTATGACACCTTACTGGAAAATTCACCAAGAAATTCAGATAACTCAGGCAGTCCCTCATAAGTTAGAAACTCAACAATCTCTATTGCGACTCGACACAATGACTGAGTAATCAGGCCACACTTCCAAATCGATACCTCATGAATTTGATTCTTCCAATTCTCCAAAGCATCATTAGAGTCTGAAGATGCATATCTAGAGCTACGCCAACCTAGCTCTCTGTCGATAGTCAGATGGATGTAATCTTTTGAGATGTTGTACGCATGATCCCATCCCCCTACAACTTCTTCCTTAACTGGTTCAACATATCTTCTTCCTTCATTTGGATCCATCAGTTCTATGACTCTGATATTGCGGTTCTCAAAGGTCATCACACGTTTCTTGAGATTAATCACCACCAAGCTCTCATTGGTCCATCCAATCCCCAACAGCGCAGGATATGAGTCTCCGCCATCAACAACCTCAATAACATCAAAGTTTGCATAAGTCCTTCAAATTCCACTACAACGTGCATAAATCGCCCAATCGGTGTTACTCTGGCCTGGTTAGTTAGTCACAACTGCATAGGGGATCAAACCAACTATGGTTTCCCCATATTTTCCCATGTCTGCTTTGTCATATTTTGACATCCGATCGTAGATCCAGAATGACTGAATCTACCTTGTAATACCCAATCTGAATATTCATTTGCATCTCTTTCCTTGTATTTTTCTTGTGGAAGGAGTTCACAGCAGACTCCTTCCCTCCCTTCTCCGGTCAATGCAACAAACTCGCGATATCAGCGAGCACATCGAGATATTTTTCCATTGACAGAAAAATTTCAAAGAAGTTCTGCAAGGTTCCATGCTGTCGCGATGGTCCTGCTACCAAAGTTGAATAAAAAATAGGTGGTGTTTCATAAACATGCAACTTACCTGGATCTCTTCTTATCGCGTCACGTGCTTCAAAGAATATGTCCCTCTTAGTGTCGACATCAAACTGCACTTTCTTCTTTCCATCCAATCGAATCTCTGGAATTGGGCCATCATCCCCTGTATTCGTACCTTCGCGAGTAATGATAACGACATCAACATCCTACATTCTGGGTTTTGTTGAGATATTCGTAACTATTGGTTCTGGTTCGAAAATGGATTCACTAGCTGGTTCACATTCTGATTTGCATTTTGGTTTTGATTCTGATTCTGGTTTTAGTTCTGGTTCTACAACTGTGGAACGTTCCTCGCTTGCCACTTCATGATTAATTGTGGACAGTTCTCAATGGTATGATCTGCAGCGATACAATAAGTACATTGTGCTTGTAGGTTTGGGAAATATCTATGATAATGTCCCAGTACTCCTCAATTATAAGATTGTGCCGGTTTTCCACCTCATCCTCCTCCTCGACCAAAACCTCCACCTCTTCCTCCCTAGAATCCTCCGTGAAATCATCCTTGTTGCTGATACTGTGGTTGATTGAACTTCTGTTGCAGGTGGGGGGGGGGGGGATTCTGATCTGGTTGCGCATAATGAAATTGTGTGTATGGTAGTTGATTATACTACGAGTTCTACATGGAATACTACATCTAGTTGTACTGTGGTGGTGGTGGAGCAAACTACGGCTGTGGCACAAACTCCGGTTGCAGTTGCATTTGTGGTACAAACCATGGCTGTACCACCTGTGGTTTTTGCTGTGGTTACTGCTGTGGTTTTACCATTCAATGGTATTCTCCCTTCACATAGTACATTGCATCCATTGTCCCTTCCTAAAGAAAATCATATGCTTGACAGTCCTTATCTTCATGCTCAACATATCGACAAAACGTGCAATACAAATTCGCTGTCTTCGTGACCATCTTTTGCATAAACACACAATCTTCATTTCAGTGCCCATGAACTTGGCAGATGTGGCACCTTGGAATAACACTATGACTCAATGGATTTGGAGCTCCTGACAGCAAGTCATTTCAGAAATATGGGCATTGATCCTTATAATGTCCTTATGCATGACATCGAGTACACCATATTTCTTCGTGGTGCTCCCTTCCCTTCTTAATGTCTTTCAATTAGATCGTCATGTTTTCCAATTGGGATTGAATCTAATTCATACCAACTCCAGTCTCATCAATAGGTGAATATTCCAACTTCATTACGATCTCCATAGCCTCGCTCTATGTCGCAATCTTTTACTGCATCAAAGGTATTTTGATATGCGGTACTATTGTCATGATGAACCATTACTTGTGCTGTACATCGTTCATTCCAAAGTTGAATTTTTCCATTAGTGTCTTTAATTGCTGATCAAAATCCCAAATAGTCTCATTTGGATATTGCTTTATCTCCTTCAATTCTGTGATATATTGCACTTCCAACTTAGGCTTTCTAAACTCCTCAATCAATCCTTTTCTGATTTCATCTAGAGTCTTGACTGGAGTCCCCATAGGAACTTGTGCAAACTTCATGTACTAGTCCAGTGCACGACCTCGAAAGGTTGTCACCAACTAACCCTTCTTAACATCATCATCTAGGAATTTCTTGATAGTCCAGGCTGCTTCACATAAAAAATAGTGTTGCTTGGGATCCTCAGTCCCATTTCCATGAAAAAAAGGTAAATTTGCATCATCTCCTTCCATCCCGGGCCTTCTTCCTACGTTCTCTGATCCACTACTATTAGAGTTTTGATTGCACATTGGACAATGTGGTGTTGAGCTAGTTTGTCTTCCTGAGTGCGGCATAGTGCACATATGTGTGGGTATGTTGTTTCTTTGCGTTGGTCTTTCCTCAGGCTTGGGCATAGAATGGTCATCTCCTTTGTCGCTATAGGGTCACTTTGTCCCTTGTGATATTATCTCTTAGCCTCTTGTCTTGGTTGTAGAAAGACTCTCTCCTAACCTCTGCCTCTTCTCTTGCCAAAACCTTACTCCACTTCGCAGAAGACCACTTCCTTCCTCAACTTCCCTCATAGTCTCATCGTAACTTCCATCGATCTACCTCGTATCATTCCATCCAACCCTCGTGTTCGTGATAGGCGCAGTCTCCACACACCAGGGCTCTACTCATTGGAGTTCATCTTCAATATGCCTTTTTCGCAGATGAGCATCTTAATTAACAATTGAAAAGATAACATAAACCTACCTCTTGTTCCTTTGAATAATTCCCTCTCTATGTCATTGTAATATTTGACTGTGTTGACCGCGAACTCAGTGATGTATCCCTACAAGATGGTATCAAGCCAAACTTTGATAGCCCTTGATGCTTTGTTGTCTACCTCCTGCAACTGCTGGATCAATTCTGGGGTCCAACAAGTTGGTTCACCTCCTTGAAAATTTGTCTTCTGATAGGTCAACTGCACCAACTACTCGTACAAGATGATCGAGAACTCAAAAAATAAGTACTCGTGTAGATAAAAATAAAGTTACCACCCTAGCCACTATTTTGTTGTCACTCCAGGGTTCTGATTCTCTTCCACAACAAACTCCCATGTCTTTTGGTAGATCCAATATTGGATCTTTGGTCTTGTCTGATGTCACAACATGTCCTCCTTCTCCTTCGCACTACGTTCCGGAAAACAAAACCATTTGTTGACATAGATCCATTGATAAGGGTTCACTTTCTATCGACACCCTTAACGCAGTGATCTCCCTGAGCATCGACCTAGACAGGTTTACCATATCCAGCAACACCTGTAGAGAAGATGAGGTCTCACCTGAGATATTTGAGGGAAAACTATCAAAACCATGTTTCTGCAGTAAGAAGGAGGGTTTTGCACATCCACTTTTCTACTATTGCAACATTACTTCACAGATCCAAGCAATGATTCATAAATACATAAAATCCATATCATCAATCATCAGATCACATCAACGCATTCATATCTCAACAGAAGTATTGATGCATAAAAATATCTACCAATATAGCATCGTTCTAAATAGGAAAGCATCACATCATTAAGAAATAAACATCATAATGCAGTATTCATCCACATCACGTTGCAGGAACACATTGTTTCTCTCAAATATCCGTCATTTCATATTAACTTCGCACCAAAACACAGGTTCCCAACATAGTTCCTCGATTCATATCTCACATCAAATACATATCACAAATGCACAAAATTTCTTCACACACTTGATCCAAAGATAGAGAAAGACTAATCCATAAGTTCTTCAACATTACAACCCTATATCTATTTATAGGCTTGCGCCTTTTATAACGTGGTCCACTTAAGTCAACTGCATAACTACTTGGACCAAAATCTACAAAATAACAACCAAAATCTACAAAATATGACCACAATATCCAAAACGTGACCAAACTACCTCGCGCACCATCTTCTGCCTTGCGCAACAACTTGGTACCACACAACTAATTATCTCCAAAAATGCCTCCAACACCCTTAGATGTTCCATTGGGGTGTAAGTCAAAAACACATTGATTAATTGTATTAGTCAATTTACAATGGGAGCCATGTTAATGTATTGCTTAGTTTGAAATTATGTGTTATAAATTGTTAATTTAATTATAATTTGAATTTGAAAATGTGTTGCTCAATTTTAAATTTCTATATTTAATGTGGAATTGATATTAACTTATCACTCAATATGAACGTTTTCTTTATAAATTGTTTTCAGCTTATCATTTTGTATTGGAAATGATTCTAGTGCTTATGTATTAATTTTATTGTATAATAATAGATCAAACCAATTGCATTGTGCTTACTAACATCGTTGATGTAATGTTCAGTTTTTTTTTAAAATCAGGATTCTGATGATGAGCAACTTGCCTACCATCTTTCGTTACACCCCAGTACAATGTCAAAGAAAGAGAGGGTTGAAAAAAGAGCGAAACTTGGAGATGAAGCATACCAAGCATGGTTGAATCAACCATCTATTTAATTTCCATTGCTTCCATCCTCACCAATTAGGAATGCCTACAGTGATAACAATTCTTCACATGTTGGAAATGGAGGCAATGAATTAGATATTAGTATGGATGAGTTATTACAACAAAGTAGTGCCATGGATGTAATGTTGTTTAATACATTCCAGGATAATGAGCTAGGGGATGACACTCATATCATTGAATCCTTCTTTGAAAGACTTAAAATGAAAAATTCCACACCTTTCTTTGAACCTGTCCAGTCAAAGTCTACATAGATGGGGACGACAATGCTATTGTACAACTTGAAAGCAAAGTATGGCATGTATGATGCAAATTTCTGAGGGATGTTGAGGTTAGTGACCATCAAATACATTATATTTTGAGGAATCTTGTTACACAATGATCATTGAAAATGGTCGATTTTATGAACATTAAATGACATTGTACATTTATATTTCCCACAAACTATAGGTTATTCAAAGATAAGGTACTTTTGAATGATAATTTCTTGCCTCGAAGTTGCAAGGAGGAAAATGAGATGTTGGGTGTTAAGTACATATAATATCATGCATGTCCCAATGATTGTATTCTATATATAGGTGAATATGCAGGCAAAGAGATATGTCCAAAATGTGGGCATGAAAAGTACACATAATCAAAGGACAAGGATAAAGAACATGGCCCTCCTCATAATATAATGAGGCACATGCCTATAATCCCAAGGATTCAAAGGCTCTTTCGTTGCAAATAATTATCTATGTTGCAAGGATAACATGCATCACATCGAAGTGAGGAAGGAGTATTATGAATCCCAATAGATTCAATATCCATGAAGAATATAGAGGATACATGGCCCGATAAATTCAAGGATGAAATACACAACCTCAGATTGAGCATAACCATTTATGGCACCAACCCATATTCCCAACCAGACAACACCTATATTGTTTGGTCTATAGTGATGATCAATATTGACCCCCCCATGGTTGTTTGTAAAGAATGAACATTTTATGTTATCTCTTATAGTCCCTAGTAGAATACAAGTGAAGAATGTGGATGTTTACCTATGACCATTAATTGAAGAGTTTAAGGAATTATGTCAAGGGTTACAAGTATATGATGTATCAAGACCCATCCCATCATAGAGGAGTTTTACATTGTATGGAATATGTGTGTACACCACACATGATTATCCGGGGTTGACAGTTTTCTCAGGTAAATATGTTGTTTGATTTGTTTATATTCAAAGCAATATTTTTTTGGCATATTTAATTCGTTGTGACTATCTTGATATTAAACGCTGCTAATGTGATATGTATACCATAACATCATAGGTCTTGTAACAAAAGGTTATCATGGATGTAAATGTTGTGGACATTATAATTTAAAACTAGGTGGTACAAATACCTACAAAAGCCAGTGTACGACTTCTCTAGGGTATTCCTCTCAGAAAACCACCCTTATATAAGAGAATCATTTTCTTTCAATGGTAAATTAGAGAGAACCCAAACGCCTAACATAATGACACTAGATGACTAGATTAGGGAATATGATAGAGAGAAGGAGAAGGAAATTGCAGAGATGTTTGATTCAAATGGGGAACCTATGTTCAATGATCCTAAATTCTTTGACACCCGTGATGAGAAATTTCCTGAAGGGATGAACAAGAAATCGATATTTTATGAGATCCCATATTGGGAGCATCTTCATATTTCCCACTTACTAGATCCCATGCATATATTTAAAAATGTTTCATGTTCTTTGTGGCGTCACATATGATCCAAATAAAGTGACAAGTTGAAAGCCGGGAAAGACGTTATTTCTTCAAATACTAAAATTAAGCATGGGCCAAGACAAGAAATTAGAGGAGAGGATGACCACTCTTTTTCATTTAAAAAAGGCAATGTCCCATGGATTTTGAAGAAAGAAGATCTTAATTTGGTAAAGGAATTTATATTGGGCATGAAGGCTCCTTCTTGTTATGGGTCTTCTCTACAACAATGCTCCACTATAGATGAAATTTTGACGAGTTTGAAATCACATGACCATCTCAACCTTCTAAGGGTATGTAAAATGTACAATTTTTTTTTTTACAACAAAGCACTTACAACAAAGGTTTTACCTTGTGACTTTTACATGACCAATTACATCAAAGACATATCCTGAAGGAGGAATAATAAAGGTACAATAAAAATAAAATAGAATATCTTTCGAAGTTACATTTCTTTAACACTCCCTCTTAACAAGGAATATATTCTACATCATCATCAACAACAACAACTGTACAAATGACTAGTGAACCTATATATCATAGGAAGTTTTGGAACAAAAAAATCATGTATATGGAGCATCATCATCAACATATGGAGCATCATCATTATCATCATCAACACTGGAGCGCCATCATAAAAAACAACATGTGAATGCTGGAACAAAATTATCATAATCATCTGGAGCCTCATCATGGAACATCATCATCATCAGCAACATGTAACATCATCATCAACATGGATCATCATCATCATCATCAACATGTGACTACTAGAACATCATCATCATCATCAACATGTGACTACTAGAAAATCATCATCATCATCAACATCCTGGAACAAAAACATCATCATCAACATGGAACATCATCATTATTATCAACATGTGGCTCTGGGAACATTATCATCATCATTTGGAGCATCATCATTAGTAGCATGTGACTACATCCCGTCGCAGGATGTCCCGTATAAATTCATCATCCCACCCCATCATAGGGTGTTCCATCTAATATCATCATCCTGTCGCAGGATAGCAGGGTCTTACCATATTGGGATCTCTCTCTATCCCGTCACAGGATGACCCATCTAATATCATTATCCTGTAGCATGATGCAAGGATCATATCATCTTGGTAGATCTCTCTATCTAGTTGTAGGATGTCATGGATAGTATTATCATCTTGTCGCGGGATTTCTCATCTAAGATAATCATCCTGTTATAGGACGAGAGGATATTATCACCTTGGGAACTCTCTATATTCTGTTGCATGATGTCATGGAGAGTCTTATCATCTCATTGCAGGATATCCTATCTAAGATCATGAGACAAGAACCAAGTAAGCTTTGTTATGCATATGGGTCAATCACCCCTAGCCAAGTCAGCATGGGATTCTTGGGGAACTAAGTCAACATGGTTATGGGCCACTCACCCCTAGCCAAGTCAGCATGGTGTTATCATGGAATCAAGTCAGCATGGTTATGTTTAGGGGACACTCACCCATAACCAATTCAGCATGGAATTATCAAGGAACCAAGTCAGCATGGTTATGTTTATGGGACACTCACTGTTGTAAAGGAAAGTTTCCTATGGCTAGGGTTTAAGAGGCCATCAATGTACTGGGGTTGAAAGGTGGATGCAAATGGTTTTGCAAGTAAATACAAACAATATTCAGATATTAGAATGGTTCATACCTTAGCTAAATGAAGGTTGATCCAAGCTGCCCTTCAATCCTCTTCTTGCTCCTCTTTCTCCTCTTGCTCCAAGAGACTTGCAAAACGAATTATACCTTCCTCAAACCATTATGACCACATATAAATCAATGATAATCAAATAAACATGAAATAAGAATCTGATTAACATCAAAATCTGACCATAAACAGAGATACAATCACACATTGAACAATGATTTGGGAAGAAGGAGGACATCACATTTTTATTAATCTTGAAAACAAGTACACTTATACCTTCTCTCCAAGTTCGGCACCTCATGAAACCTTGATCTGGTTCTGCTGCTTCTCTTCTCCAAGGAACTCGGCCTCCAAGCTCTACAACACAAGGAGAATGCTTCTAGGGCAAAGGTGTGGGCAAAGAGAGTCCCAATTCCTCCAGCATAATGATGCAAAGATTCAAGTCCCTTCTCATGGAACTCTCTACCTCTATTTATATGTTTAATGAAGAGCTAGGGTCGAAGACAAAGTAGTTACAAATGAAGGAGTCAGTTGCATAACTACCCAAAATACCCGAATTTCAAAATACGTATTTTTTTTGATATTTTCAGGAGGTGTACACTGGTTGCAGAAACAACAGTCGCGTACACGAGGAGGTATACGCATGGGGTTGCAATGTAGAAAGTCACATATTTAAGGCGTACGCGACTATTATATATAGCAACTCGCGTACATATCAAAAACTCATTTTTAGGAAAGTTCTGGGCATTTTCATACTTTGGTGTCTTCTGGAAAGTTTTAGCTAACATAGATACCTTTCCAATAGTGCATAGATGTAGTCAAACGAAGTTATAGAACTCCATATATGGGTCCTCCAAGTTAGGTGTTTTTTCAATGACACTTATGAAGTGTTGTCATGGAAGCGTCGACATGCGACAAAATCATGGGAAAGTGGTCACAGGAAGAGATGTGTCATTTTGAGCTATAACAGATGCCAGTTGACATGTGACAAAATCATGGGAAAGTGGTCACAGGAAGCGATGTGTCATTTTGAGCTATAACAGATGCCCCCTAATGTATGAGGTTAGAGGGGAAGATGATAGCTGAAATACATTATAAAGGAAACTGCTGAGTATGGAGAGAGCAGAGAATCCAAGATCAAAAGGCTCGAACAAAGGTACCTGAAAGAGAGATAAATGTTAGAAAAAACTGATCTCTGGGACATACAAGTCCATATACAAAACATCACCATAAAGATACAGGCGGATCCAACATATGTATAACTGATGAAACTATCATGGTCGCTCAAAATGCAAAGAGGAACCATATCAAATCTAAAGGAGTCATGGCCACAAATGAACAAGGTGGATCCATGCTCAACAATCGATCATAGCCACAAAAATATAAGGTGGATCTATGTCTCAGCAAAATGTCATATAAAGTGTAACAAGGGATTGCGCAACTTGGGCAATAGAAAAATGACGATGCTACTGTCGGCCCAAGGTCTTCAATCCAAACTGCCCAAAAAAAGTATGAATCCTAACCATGCGAATAAAAGGGGCTGAAGATGAAAATGGAGGAAACCATTTGATTACCAGTCAATGATGAGAACCATTAACAAACATGAGGGAAACCACCATTAATTAAAATGGTCCCCAAGGTACCTAGTACATTCTAACAAGTGTGAGTACAAGGACTTGAAGTTGAACACTTGAAGAATCCATCGAGTAGGAGACATTAAGGTATCCCCACTACCCAATAGCGAGGGAAATTGCCATTGATGACTGCAAACCTGAAGGTACTTCCATAAAACTCTAAATCTCATCCCCAGATCAAGATGTGTTGCAGTCAATAGGAAGAGATCCGTTGGAAGGAAGGCATTAAGGAATCCTTCATCATCCAACACAAGGTAAGTCAAAGACTAATTGGATCTTGAATTGGTACTGAATTTCACGACAAGAAATGCTGAAGACATGATGTAATGAACTGATACCAGGGAATGGTCGACACAAAAGGTCAAGGTAACTGCAGAATGGCCGACAAAGGTTTAATCCTTGAACAGTGAGCATGACACAAAAGTGACTTAGGCAGCTTTTGACACAAAATAACCAACGACACAAATTTGTAATGTAGGAGACATTGACAGATTCCCCATATAATTGGAAAATAAACCAACCAGAGGAGTAAGAAACTCTGAATTGGGATAAGGTCAAAATACTAGGACCCAACTATTGATAGACTCAAAACTGGTGCTTTGTTCAAAGAAACAAGACTTACTGCCATGATGTAAAATACATGTGAATGAACTTCCCTTCCCCTCTTTCTTGTAAAGGTTTAACGAGTCCAATAAAGCAAATTTGGGACCATCTTCATTTTTGGCAAGCTCGAAGAAAAGACAGAAGAGTGCTTGATAAAGCACTTATTCTTGGATTTTACGAGCCCAAACTAGTACATGCTCGATGGTGTTTTCATAGTTTAGAGAGTTTGAAAACTCCAAAGAAGACTCCAGGGGGGTGCGTTTTCGTACAATTTAGTCTCTTGAGGCCGAAAAAGTATAAAACATACCAAATAAGAAATCTCTTATCTTCCGAAGAAGTAAGGCACACCTTTTTCATACTTAGTCAGGAAGGTCCAAAAAAGGTTAAATTACCACTACCCAACGCTCCTTCAAAAGCAACATTTAGCCTGAGTTTTACGAGTGTGAAGGAAGGAAAGATCACTCAGAAAGATCCATTTGATTACGAGAAATGGGGCTTACAAAAATAAACTCGATGCTTTGTTATTTAGGGTTTAAAGAGCATGACAAAGACATAAAGTACACTTGGAATATTTTTCATGTTTAGGTCCAGAGCACGAAAAAGAGAAAACTAAGCTCACACCGGGTGTTACTTTTCCGTAAGTTTACTCCCTCAAGTCCGGAAAAGTGATAAACCTATGCCTGAGAATACTCTTCTCAATCCTGAAGAAAAGAGAGTGTTATTTTCTCGTATTATTCCACATGGTCCGAGAAAGTGATAACCTACCACCAATGGGGATGCCCATTCACATATTCTTAATGAGCCTGAATGGACAAGTTTACTCAGCAGTCAAGTCTATTTTGAGGAGTCAGACTTGGGCCTAACGAAAGTCAATATCTTTCCTGTGAAGTTTTAAAGAGTCCGAAAAAGTCAAATCGTGGCCTCCTTACTGTTTTTAACGAGCTCGAAGGAGAGCAAAAAGAATGCTCTAAATGTGAGGAGACGAGTGTCAGAGGCAAGTGAAACTAGTTCCAAGCGTGAGGAATAAACCTATGCATAATGCAAGGAACATGAGCAAGATAAAGACACTCGGGTAAGGTCTCCTCAAGGTAAATGGTGTCAAGTTGCAAAGGCAAAATTATACAAGGCTTAGTGACAATGAGAACAAAGATGAGGGCTTATACAATGAGGTAAAAGCGTGAAAGCCAACATTAGGCTCATAAGCACGAGCATGGCACATGAAAATGCAGTTACAACTTGAACAACAAGGTGAGGCTAGTAAACAGTTGTGACTCCAACTAAAAATCCCATCTCCAAAAAACAACAACATCAGAAACACATTTAGAAGAAAAGATTTGATGCAGGTCACTTTGGTAGAAACACATGTGACTTTGCTATCTTCTACAAAAAGTAAAGTCAAGGAAGAATCGTCCGAAGAATATTCTATAGCAGCAAGGCTTGAGGGTTTATAATATGTAAGATCAACCTAAGAAGGAGAGCAAAATTCAACAAGGGAGATAGAGTTTGCACGAACAAACTCAGTATCACAGGAGTTGAAAAATTCATAGGAAAAATCAAACTCATCAGGATCATTGACTTGCTGTTAAAAGGAAGAGTCAAAAGACTCAACAAGACCAACATAGGAAGAAAGGTTAGGATTACTAGGTAAATCAGGGTTAGACTTAGTCACAACTAAACCAACATCCAATAGAAGATCAGACTGTATCAAAAACTCTAGGAAGACTCCATCCGAAGGAAGGAGATCATTCGAGATAGGACACAATTCTAAACTTTCAAATGGATCGACAGAGTGGAGAAAAGGCTCTACAGTCTGTATAGGATGACTCACCCGGTAAACTACTGGGACCAAGTCCTGAGAAGGTAAGCATAAAAATAGAGGTTGCTTCTTAGTAGCAATTGAACGCAAAGGACATGAGGCCAGATAGCTCACCTATGGCAGGGTAGTGTCTATAGAAACACTGGAAATCAATAAAGAAAAGACCTAGTCTCTAGTTGGGTTAGGAGACGGATCAAGAAAATCCAACTAATCAATGGTGACAATTTCTTCGCCATGATTAAGGTACATCACATGAAAAAATGTTGACACCACTGCTTGCATGGCATATACATAATCACATCCAAGGAGCATATTAAAGTCCAAGGGGTATTCTATCACCATGAAGTCAACTAAGACAGTATTCCCACCCAAAGTAACAGGTGTTTGAGAAAGAATTCCCAAGACTATACAAGTTCTTCTATCAAACACCAGTAACTGACTAGTAGTGGACACAAGGCTGGGAGATCCCATGCATCGCCAAGCATGAGCAGAAAAAATACTAACTGAGGCTCCTTCATCAACAATACAACTAGCAATCGTGTATAATTCAACTTTGACCTTTATCTGGAAAGGTGCATCAGAAGGAAGGCATGGCTCAACTAGGCTATCCCAATCAAAGGAAGCAATTTGAGAGCTTGGTGGGGGTTCATCCGAAGTGAGTTCAGTGCCCCCTTGTTCAGTAAGTTCTGAACTGGTAGTGAAGAAAATGTGACTAGCAGACACTTCACTCTACAAAGGAAGAGTGGGATTGATCGACAATGGAATCGATTCAACCACTTCATGAAAGTCACTCTCCGAAGGGAGAGTGGGATTGACAAAATATGACATTGGTTCAATCACATCAGGATCAGTCTCTGAAAGAAGAGTAGGATCGACCAAATCTAAGATTGGTTTGACCACTTGATCAACCAAAGCTTGAGTAGGTTGTTGAGAAACTATAGGTTGTTCAGGAGAAGGAAATTCTTGAGTCTCAGACCACACTCTTCACACCTCTACGATAGTAAGGCACTAGTGAGTAAGATGATCTTCCTTGCATAGCTTACAAGGGAACTTAAGTTTGCACTTCAAATGACCAGTTTTCTCAACGGTGTCAACATGACTAGTAGTGGCTGACTATTTGCTCTCAACATGACCTATAGAGGTTGAGATTTTTCTCCCAGCATGACCACCAGAGGCTGGGTAACTGGGTCCAACTTGACTAAGAGAGGTTGGTTGTTGAAAAGCTTCAGAATGTTAAAAAACGGGATGACCATGAAACCAAACTCTATGCACCTCTACGATATAAGGGCATTTATAAGTAAGGTGGTCTCCCTCACAAAGCTTACATGGAAACTTGGGCTTGTGTTTTGAACGGTTAGTCTTTTCAACAGTGTCAATATGACTTGCAGTGGCTGATGGATTGTCTTCAGCATGAACCAAAGAGGCTGAGAGACTGCCCAGAACATGACTTGCAAAGGCTGAGAGACTAGGTCCAACATGACTTGTAGAGGTTGGATGAGCACCACCAGCATGAAAAACAGAGGCTGAATGGTTAGGATCAACATGCTTTGCATTAGTTGAGTGTGTTCCCCCAACATGAAATTCATAAGCTGGGTGGATGTATCCAACATGACTTGTAGAGGTTGGATGGGGAGGTTCAACTTGAACATCAGAGGTTGAACGGGTTCCCTCAGCATGAACTAAAAAGGTTGAGTGACTGGATCCAATGTGACCTGCCAAGGTTGGATGGGGAGGTTCAACTTGAACATCAGAGGTTGAACGGGTGCCCTCAGCATGAACTACAAAGGCTGAGTGACTAGATGCAACGTGACCTTGAAAGGTTGGAAGGATCTCACCAGCATGATCAACATAGGCTGGATGGTGAAGATCAACTTGAATTGCAAAGGTTGAGTGCTTAGATCCAACATGACCTATAGAGGTTGGATAGGTGCCCCCAGCATGAACTACAGAGGCTGGGTGGTGAGGTTCAACTTGACTTGCAGAGCTTGAACGGGTGCCCCCTTTCTTATGTGCCTTCTTCCTATTCCTCCTTCTTTTACTCCTTTTAGACTGTCGGTTACTAGTATCAGTACTTTCACCGCATGAGGTAGAAGGAGGAGGAGAATCGACTACAAGTGAAGGGGAAGCAGTGTTTTGATGCCAATGATATAAGGAGCTTACTTGAGAAGCATCAGGAGCATTCAGGATGGCTGGATTGGAAAACAACCACACCGATAGCCCTAGGGTGAATCCAGGTAGATTTAGGGTGGCCATCAAGGGAACACCAACATTCCCTGTGAGAGGAATATTACAAGGAGTTCCCTGCATGGGGATCTCTTGGTTGGTGTTAAAAGGGGTGTTAGACATAGTTTCAAATAAGGATACAAAGGCCGAGGTCAACAAGCAACCAAAATTACAAAGTACACATTTGAAGGCAAACTAAGTACAAACAAACCACAAAGCACTCACTGAAATTCCTAAAGCCAAACAGACAAATAGGTATAAGATATGCTTCCCAGAAGAAAGCTAATAGATAGTTACTTGGCGTCCCTGTATATTTTCTTAGGCACAAGCAGAGGAATCACCCACCTCCCTCCCACACCTTCTACCGGGGTTACCTTCCAAGCCCGTCCAAGGTCAACCAGAAATATCCTTCTGGTGTACCTGTGTATGAACCCTAGATGTCAAAGAGACTAAAGGCTACCTTAACTATATTGACATTTTGGGGGGACAGTCGCAAGCCTGGTTCGTATGCATGGGCAGGGTAGCAAAGCTTGAAACCCTGTCTAAGCCAGAATCCCCAGATGTGCAAAAACCTTGGTCTACACTTTGAAAAGGAATCAGAGGGTTATCTCCTCAGTCGAAGCCTCCACGCGGCCTCGTGCTTAACTCCCGTTTGAGAGGAGCTTCCTAATCCACAATTCTAATTTGAGCTAGTTGGTGTATGACCCTATAAAATAAAACTTACTAATAATTTTTAAATTATATCATTTATTTTAAGGGCTGTTTTTAGTTAGAGGGTAAATGGCGTGAAACTTATGTGGTGTTTTGACTCAAAGTTGAAACAAAATGACTAAGAAAAGAGAAATGAAATGCAAAAAGCAAAAACTATTCTCTTCATTTTTTCAAAATAAAAACTTGAAAGCCACAAAAGAACCAATTCTTTTTATTTTTATTTTCAAAAACAATGATATGCTATGCAATCTAGACTAAAAAACTAATCTACATGCATATAAAGCAAACATGTGTTTTTTTCTTTTTCTTTTATAAATGCAAAATAAAAACTACCTACAAACAAAAGTATGTAGACAAGAACAAAGCAAAAGGAACTCTGCTATACAACCACCAAAGAAACTCTAGAATGCCCTAAAGTCAGTATAAACCCTACTTGGAAGGAAGGCTTGCATAAAAGACAAGTCAACTATTTTGGCATGGTTAATTTAAGCAATAAAAGAAGAAGGAAACAAACACCAACAAGCTTCTGAGCTTGGACAAAGATCACTAACAGAGGCTAACCAGAAACATAATCCAAAAATCATGCCAAGCAAAGGGGGTGGGGGGAAAGAGAAAAGAGCAAACCCTAATGCTATAAAAAGGCTTACCACATAGATAAAGAACAACCAAAAGGGATGACACTAACTCCCTGGAGTCATGCACCTGCAGAGGACACCAAAAGATCTACCAAACAACCTTCAAACAAAAGAAAAACCACAAAAGAGGAAAAAACATTGTTTAAAGGGGCATATGCGAGTTTCACTACTGACAGGTCGCATGTCATACACGGGTTGACAATACAACAAGTAGCGTGTACAAGCACACGTGGGTTGTCCCACTGACAAGTCGCGTATCATACATAGGTTGACAGTATAGAAAGTCACGTGTACCAAACCAGACACGCAACTGTTCAGTATGCAACTCGCGTATGGGTGGAAAAAATCCCCCAAAAAGTCAAAAACTGCCTTAGGAAGGCAGGGGAGGTGTTCTATCAGACTTATAAAGTGTTCCTAAGTGGAAATAATGACCTGAAACTTTACAAAAGGCTGAAAGAATTATAGAGAAACCCCAAATAGACAAGGCTATCCCCAGTGGAGTCGCCAATTCTATTGTAAAGGAAAGTTTCCTATAGCTAGGGTTTAAGAGGCCATCAACGTACTGGGGTTGAAAGGTGGATGCAAATGGTCATGTAAGTAAATACAAACAATATTCATAGATTAGAATGGTTCATACCTTAGCCAAACGAAGGCTGATCCAAGCTGTCCTTCAATCCTCTTCTTGCTCCTCTTGCTCCAAGAGACCTGCAAAATGAATTATACCTTCCCCAAACCATTATGACCACATACAAAGCAATGATAATCAAATAAACATGAAATAATAATCTGATTAACATCAACATCTAACCATAAACAGAGATACAATCACACATTGAACAATGATTTGGGAAGAAGGAGGACATCACATCTTTATTAATCTTGAAAACAAGTACAAATATACCTTCTCTCCAAGTTCCACACCTCATGAAACCTTGGTCTGGTTTTGCTGCTTCTCTTCTCCAAGGAACTCAATCTCCAAGCTCTGCAACACAAGGAGAATGCTTCTAGGGCAAAGGTGTGGGCAAAGAGAGTCCTAATTCCTCCAGCATAATGATGCAAAGATTCAAGTCCCTTCTCATGGACCTCCCTACCTCTATTTATATGTTTAATGAAGAGTTAGGGTTGAAGACAAAGTAGTTACAACTGAAGGAGTCAGTTGCATAACTAGCCAAACTACCCAAACTACCTGAATTTCGAAATACGTATTTTTTTGACATTTTTAGGAGGCGTACGCAGGTTGCAGAGACAACAGTCGCGTACATGAGGAGGTATACGCGGGTTGCAATGTAGAAAGTCATGTATTTAAGGCGTACATGACTATTATATATAGCAAATCACGTACTTACGTGGGTTTCCTCAAGGAAACTCGTGTACACATCAAAAAACTCATTTTTAGGGTATTTCTGGGCATTTTCACACTTTAGTGTCTTTTGAAAGTTTTTGCTAGCATAGATACCTTTCAAATGGTGTAGAGATGAGGTCAAACAGAGTTACAGAACTCCATATAGGGGTCCTCCAAGTTATTTGTTTTTTTAATGACTTTCATGAAGTGTCATCATGGAAGTGTCGACATGCGACAAAATCATGGGAAAGTGGTCACAGGCAGAGATGTGTCATTTTGAGCTATAACACTCACCCGTATCCAATTCAAGATGGAATTCTTGGGGAACCAAGTTGGCATGGTTATGTCCTATTCACTTCTACCAAGTCATCATGGAAAATGTTGTTGTTAAGTCATCATGACACACACTTATGCCAAGTCATCATGGAAAATGTTGTTGTGAAGTTATCATGACACACACTTATGCCAATTCATCATGGAACATAGTACTCCCTCTGTCACAGAGGTCATCTTGATGTCAAGTCCATCTGTGATATATGTCCTAGTCATCATGGAACTGTCTGCATCATCCTTCTTCAACTTCTGGAACACAATGCTCCCTCTGTCACAGAGGTCATCTTATTGTCAATTCCATCTAACAATATTTAATAAAATGATTTGAGGTGTAGGATAAATTTGACTGCTTGTATTCAACCTTGTAGAAAAGGTTGAAGTCTTCTTCAATGAGTCTTCATCACATGATCTTTCCTGTAGGTTAAATTCAAATGTATGATTAGAAACATTTTATAATTTCCAAAACATATTAATAATGACAAATTCTTATGCATATATACATATGCAACTATTTTAGCCAATTATTCAACATAACATTCATCCATATCATGTATATATATGATAACTTTCTAGATGCCTTCCATCTCTACTAGAACATTATTAAGAGAGCGCACTATTCCCAACATGTCAGCACAGAGGTTTCATTGTATATTAGTAGCAATGGAATGCTGTACAAGACCATAGGCCACTTACCCATATGTATGAAAACACTGTAAAATGCATAATATATTTCCTAACTCTAGGAACATAAATGTGTACTCAACTAAACAATATCATTTAAGAAACTAGATATATAGGAAATGATAATTCAAAAGTTATCTTTTCTTTGTTTAGTAGACCCCCTCTTGATTTTGACCAATTTCTTCTTGTGATTTGATTTTGTCTTCATCTCCCTATGGATATGAAAATTATCCTTTGACATATTATTCCAAGTCCTACTCTTATAGTATGAGAATCACTCTATACTTCCATGCCTAGAAGTTCTCATCTCCAAAAAGAATGCTTCAACTAGATGCTTGCTTCAATGCTTTTTTGGAAGACTGTTTTTGGTGGACCTAGGGTTTGACAGAGAAGCCATAATTTAAGAAATTGGTGATTTGCATATCTGATTGGATATAAATATTCACCTCCTCAAGGTGAGCTAAGCAATATACTATTTTTCCCAAAATCTATGGACAAAACTGCAAAATATTTGATGCCCTAGTTTCTTTAATTTTCTTCTACTGAATTGCTTAGTATTAATTATGTTGTATCTTTGAAATGTAAGATCCTCAATATCTGAAACTTATTCCTAAGGTAGTATGATATGTCTTATATCCAACCCCATAGGTTAGATAAATATTGTATTCTCCTTGTGGAAATTATGCTAAATTTCCCAAGGTGACCTGTTTATGGATTGGTTCATTATAATGAACTTGTATGGAATTCCACGTGTCACAATTTCAACTCAGGATTATGAAAATATCACTAGAGAAACTAAAGTCCATTCCCTTTCTGTAACATCTTACAAAATTCAATTTGGATATTCCTAGCCCGAGATATGGCATTTCTCCCTAGGTCACATATTTAAATTGAATTTTGGAAGAGGTTGGAACCCTATTTTGGAGGAATCATATCTCATAATTACAACTAATATGAGGATGAAACTCATATAAAAGGTATATCAATATAACATATTATATTTATCCAAGTTTCATCTCCTTATCCTTCACCAAAGTTGAGTTATAACGTAAATTCTCGGATGACTAGAATTTTCCTTCTAGTGTTTCAAACATGAAGCCCTAATCTTAAGTAGCTGCAGTTGTAACAGTGTCATGGCTGCATAAAGACTTCTTTCAGGGTTCTATGATACCATGTTAATATTTTAATGGTTATACGATAAATTTATACATTTAGCACCATAAAACTATAACCATATGCAATAGGATCATTCGAAGAAAGACAAGCATAGCAAGATAAAAGAACACATAGATTTATCTTACGAAACCCTCTTGGGGGAGAAAACCCAAGAAAAATTCCTCAATGCATAATTTGACCAAGTACAGTGAACAACCCCAAGAATAAGACCAAAAACTTCCTCTCTCTTGAAAATCTCCTCAATATCTCTCTTGTGCACTTACTTGTGTGAGAGACATGTCTAAATGAGGGAGGTGCCTCACCTTTTTATACTCATCAAGTGAGTGACCTAATTACCTAACTAGGTCGGCCTAGTCCTTTAATTAGGGCTGACCTACCTAGGAAGACTCAAAATAAAATTTACAAAATACTTTTGTGGGTACTATTGACCCGAATTATAATAGATATTTTACCTTGTGACTTTTACATGACCAATTACATAAAGGAAATCTCCCGAAGGAGGAATAATAAGAGTACAATAAAAATACAATAGAATATCTTCCAAAGTTACATTTATTTAACTTACACCAAGAGATAGTAGATATTATTTGTATGTTTGATAAGGAACCACCATTGAATTTCATGGAATTCTAGATTCATCTTCTAATTCACCTAGTGGATGAAGTTGAACTAGTTGGGGTGGTTTCAGTCATGTCACTGGATTTTCTTCTTGGAGAGGCACATGAAAAAGTTGAAGGGATTTGTTCAACAGAGGGAAAAAAATTGAGGGGTATATGGCAAAGTGGTACATAGCATATGAGTCATTCTACTATGCCAGTGAGTACATCAAGCAAATTGATGACACACCAGGTGCAGTGATTTGGGATGATGAACATGATGAGGAAAAAAGGGAAGGGGAGTTACTAAAAATGAAAGGAAAAATGCTAGTAAGTCACTTGTATTTCGATCTTCACATTTCCACATAGTAACTACTCACAACAAACTTCAAAATCTATATTTCATCCCATACGTGTTTGAATGTGGTTGACATAGTATTCCAAGTCCCGCTCTTATAGTATGAGAATCACTCTATACTTCCATGCCTAGAATTTCTCATCTCCAAAAAGATTGCTTCAACTAGATGCTTGCTTCAATGATTTTTTGGAAGACCGTTTTTGGTGGACCTAGGGTTTGAAAGAGAAGCCATAATTTAAAAAATTGGTGACTTGCATATCTGATTGGATATAAATATTCACCTCCTCAAGGTGAACTGAGCAATATACTATTTTTCCCAAAATCTATGGACAAAACTGCAAAATATTTGATGCCCTAGTTTCTTTAATTTTCTTTTACTGAATTGTTTAGTATTAATTATGTTGTATCTCTGAAATTTAAGATCCTCAATATCTGAAACTTATTCCTAAGGTAGTATGATATATCTTCTATCCAACCCCATAGGTTAGATAAATATTGTATTCTCCTTTTGGAAATTATGCTAAATTTCCCAAGGTGACATGTTTATGGACTGGTTCATTATAATGAACTTGTATGGAATTCCACATGTCACAATTTCAACTCAGGATTATGAAAATATCACCAGAGAAACTAAAGTCCATTCCCTTTCTGTAACATCTTACAAAATTCAATTTGGATATTCCTAGCCCGAGGTATGGAATTTCTCCCTAGGTCACATATTTAAATTGAATTTTGGAAGAGGTTGGAACCCTATTTTGGAGGAATCATATCTCATAATTACAAATAATATGAGGATGAAACTCATATAAAAGGTAGATCAATATATCATATTATATTTATCCGAGTTTCATCTTCTTATCCTTCACCAAAGTTGAGTTATAACGTAAATGCCTTGATGACTAGAATTTTCCTTCTAGTGTTTCAAACATGAAGCCCTAATCTTAAGTAGCTACAGTTGTAGCAGTGTCATGGCTGCAGAAAGACTTCTTTCAGGGTTCTATGATACCATGTTAATATTTTAATGGTTATACGATAAATTTATACATTTAGCATCATAAAACTCTAACCATATGCAATAGGATCATTTAAAGAAAGACAAGCATAACAAGATAAAAGAACGCATAGATTTATCTTGCGAAACCCTCTTGGTGGAGAAAACCTAACAAAAATTCCTCAATGTATAATTTGGCCAAGTACAATGAACAACCCCAAGAATAAGACCAACAACTTCCTCTCTCTTGAAAAACTCCTCACTATCTCTCTTGTGCACTTACTTGTGTGAGAGACATGTCTAAATGAGGGATGTGCCTCACCTTTTTATACTCATCAAGTGAGTGACCTAATTACCTAACTAGGTCGGCCTAGTCCTTTAATTAGGGCTGACCTACCTAGGAAGACTCAAAATAAAATTTACAAAATACTTTTGTGGGTACTATTGACCCAAATTATAACATAGATTTTACCTCGTGACTTTTACATGACCAATTACATAAAGGACATTTCCTGAAGGAGGAATAATAAGAGTACAATAAAAATACAATAGAATATCTTTCGAAGTTACATTTATTTAACATGCGCCAAGAGATAGTAGATATTATTTGTATGTTTGATAAGGAACCACTGTTGAATTTCATGGAATTCTAGATTCATCTTCTAATTCACCTAGTGGATGAAGTTGAATTAGTTGGGGTGGTGTCAGTCATGTCACTGGATGTTCTTCTTGGAGAGGCACATGAAAAAATTGAAGGGATTTGTTCGACAGAGGGGAAAACCTGAGGGGTATATGGAAAAGGGGTACATAGCATATGAGTCATTCTATTATGCCAGTGAGTACATCAGGCAAATTTATGACACACTAGGTGCAGTGATTTGGGATGATGAACATGATGAGGAAAAAAGGGAAAGGGAGTTACTGAAAATGAAAGGAAAAATGCACTTGATGAGTAAGTCACTTGTATTTTGATCTTCACATTTCTACATAGTAACTACTCACAACAAACTTCAAAATCTATATTTCATCTCATACGTGCTGAATGTGGTTGTGTTTCCATGAATACAACACCAAATTCAAAAAATGATGCAATCAATAAATTCATTCTTTACAATGCAGAGGAAACACAATCGTGGGTCATATTGTATGAAGAGAAGAGGAGGAAACGTGACATTGATAGAAAATAATTCTGGTGATGGCACGATAGAAGAATGCCTTTTCTAGATAATTTAAAAGAAAATATGCCAATTATATGTCCCAATAGTTGGTTTTTAGACCAAGTCAGAGAGAAATACGGTGCATTTGGTTGTTACCTTCCTGAAGAGGAGGATTCGCTAAAAATTGGGATCGGGTGCAACAAATCGGTAATAAAATATTTATGTACACTTCTAACATTATAATGCAACTTTGAATTGTAACATTTGTATTTAGTATATTAATGCCTGGGTTTTTATACATATGACACCATCTTTTGTTAACTTTTTGTACATTTGAATTCATTCCCATATATGTGGGATAATGGACATCATTTTTGCACTGAGGTTGATGATGATGGGTGTGTTACAAAAGATTGTTGAGTGGAAGTTGAGTTCAACCAATCTAGTTGTGTTAACCATCGTGATCAAAACCTGATAGGAGGGACATTGGCTTATGTCAAAAATATACAAGAGATCATTCTAGTGAAATTCTCATATTTTCAATGTGTTATTTTTAGGTGAAGGTGGTGGGACACATTAGACAGGAATACCATAAAGGAATATTGTGATAGTGGGTTGATATGTATCAACTCTAGAAAGATGTGGGATGAAAGTAAGGAGCCTTATGTTTTCCCAAAACACTGCAACCAAGTGTTCTTTTACCCAAACGTGTTGGATAGAGAATGGTGGTTCATATTAAGACAATCCTAGATCTAAACATGCTTTTGAGAAAAAACAATGTTTGCATGTTAATCGAGGAAGATAATGAGGGTGATGGCAACAAAGAATGATATGTACATGTTTTATTTCATCAATTACAGATTGATATATCATTTTTTTACTGTTATCTTTGATTGTCTAATTATATTGTTTGCTTTTCTTATTATGATGGTGGAAATAGAAAGTTGATTACTGGATGCAGTGACGTTTAAAAAATTACAGCTGGTCAACAACAAATATGATGTGAAATATGGTTTATGTATTTGAAGTAATTTATGCTTGTATGGAATGATTATACGTCATTGTCAAAATTTCTCATATAGATCTTGTGTATACATATAAATACACTGTGAAAACAACTTACATGATTCAATTTTAATTTATTTATGTGAAATAATGGCTAACATATTCTTTTGGAGTTGAAGGTCTTCTCTAATTTCTATATTAATATTGTAATAATTCTTAGATTTTATGATGTTTTTGTTATGAATAATGTTAAGAATTATACTTGAATTAATTTATGGCTTTTCTGTTAGATTAATGTAATGTTTTTTTATTATATGATTAGATTAAGTTCAATTAATTTATGTCCTTAATAACAATGAATTAATTTATGGCCTTGATAACAATGCAATTTACAAGAAAAGTTAAAGTGCTCCGCAATGGATTAATTTATGGCCTTGATAAGAATGCAATTTACAAGAAAATTTCAGGTGGTCTTTGATTTCTCCATCAATATTTGAATGTTTGTATTTCATGATGTTTTTGTTATAAATTATAATGCTAAGAATTATAATTGCATTAATTTATGACTATTTTGTTATAATGTTTGAAAATATTTTTCAATGGAAAAAAGAGAGAAAAAACCGTGGAAATTGAACCCAAGAGATAGAACAATTACACTCACAAAATTGCTAATCAAACATCCAAAATTAACACCAAAGGAGACTGAAATTGGAGCATGACACTAATCTGTATTGAGTAAGTGTACAATACACAACCTTATGAAGTAATAGGATGCTGTAATATATAATTACATGAGATAATCGAATGCATAAAGATGCCATTCGAAATAGTCAAAAAGCAGGCTTACCAAATCTAGTCAAATCCCCCATAGGTGCATAAAGCAGTTTCCAAATCTAGGTAGATGCTCACGAGTTTGCTAAGTCAAGTGGGAAATATAAAGAGATATGGAAAGACAACTCATACATGCTTTTATTTGGAGAAAATGAGGGAGGACGATGTGGGAAAAAAGTAAGTCAACTACACCTAGTCTAGCTTTTCCTTTTGCATTAAATCAGAAATAAAACAAGGCACCTTTTCAGAAAAAAATAGATATGCACTTTAGGGAATCTGGAATAAAGAAGACATGCTAAATTGGGTTTCCAAGATGTTTCCCAAGCACTCCATGACTCAGTTTTAGCATGTGTGGACTTCTAGGACACGTAGAAGGCAACTAGCATAGAATGGAATCTAGGAAATTAGGTAATAAGACAAAAATAATTAAATTAATGTCTAATGTAGGTAACTATGGGTTGATTATTCTAACATCCCCCCTTAAGCCTGAGTTTATGAGTAAATATTAGAAAACTATAGGGCCTGTCAACAAGGCTTAGTCACCCTTTACATACTGCTTGTCCATACAACCAAGGAAAGAGGCAAAAAACCTAGTGGGAAAATCCTCCATTAAACATGGACAGGAAAAACAAGATTTGGAAATATTGTCATCAATCATGCTTCACAACATGATCAAAAATACCCAGCAGTGATTTGAGATTGCTGAAGGTCTTCCCACAAAAAACTGTAGTGAAGATGTCTGCTACTTGTTCTGAAGATACATAGAAAAGTAGATCAATGGTACCCTCATGCACAAGCTATCTGATGTAGTGCATATGGATCTCAATTTGCTTGGTTCGTTGTCTCTGAACTGGATCATTGTAGATTCAAATGGTGCTCTGATTATCATAGTATATAATAGTTTAAAACTCTGATTCGAAGCCACATTCTCCAAGTATCCCCTACAACCACAAACATTGAGTTGCTGCATTTACAACTCCTCTATACTTTGCTTCTTACTTGACCAGCTGATTGGCCCTTCTACAAGCATGAACACATATCCTGATGTATACTTTTGATATGTGTTGTCACCTACCCAATCACTGTCAGTAAACCCAATCAAATCCAGATTAGATTTTGCTTTGTAGAAGATCCCATGAGTTCTTGTTCCTTGAATAAAGTTTAGGATCCTTTTGGATGCTCTCTAGTGGATCTCATGAGGCTGATCCATGTATCCTAAAGCCACACTAACTGCATAATACAATTCAGGCCGAGTGTGTGTAAGATAAAACAAACACCCAATCAACTGCCTATACAGTGTATTATATAGCATAGGAGAAGAACTTGCTTTTTCAAGCTTAACTCCTGAAAGGAAGGGAGTATTGCTTAGCTTGCAATATTTCATGTTGAACTTGTTGAGAAAATCTAGAGCATACTTGGACTGATGTAATTTAATTCCATTTTGGGATTGAGCAATTTCGAGACCCAAGAATTGGCTCAACAATCCCAAATCTGTCATAGAAAATGCATGGTTCATTGCATCCTTCAAGGAGGCAATCTCTTTCTTTGAAATTTATGTAATGAGTAGGTCATCCACATACAAGAAAATAATCATCAAAGAACCATGAATCATATTTAAATAGACATTAGGATCAGACTTGGATCGAACAAAACTCAGTGATAGCAAAAAGCCGTCAATCTTGGCATACCAAGCCCTAGGGGCTTGCTTGAGCCCATACAATGATTTCTTTAACCTGCACACTAAATATGGATTAGAAACAAACAATTCATGTTTCTACATGTAAATATCCTTAGTGATATCTCCATTTAGGAAAGCACATTTCACATCCATGTGATGTACGTCCCACTGCTTCAAAGCTGCAATGGCTAGAGCAAGCCTTATGGAGTCCATATTTGCCATTGGTGCAAAGGTTTCATTGTAGTCAATACCATGTACTTGTGAGTAGCCCTTGTCTACCAATCTTGCCTTATATTTAAAAGGTGAACCATCAGCAACAAACTTAGTCTTGAAAACCCACTTACATTGAACTAGCTTCCTCCTTGGGGGAAGATCAACCAGTTCCCAAGTGTTGTTCTTCTGGAGTGAGCTGAATTCTTCTTTCATGGATGTTTTCCAGCTTGGATCATGTGATACATATTCATATGTCTGTGGGTATAATTTAACCATCAGATATCACTTCTAAGCAAATAGAGGATCTTTCACACAAAGGGCACTCTCAAATTGAGATCTAGTCCTCCTAGTGTCATTAGGATTTCCAGCTAGTTCCCCAGCTGCATGAATGGTATTTGCTGCCCATTTTGGTCTTGTAGGAATTTTAGGATCTGCAATCAAATCATCATTATCAGAAAAATTAGAATCATAAAACTCATTAGTCTCTCCACTTACAATCAATGGTTCTGGTGGTGAAGAAGACTCTCCAACTTCAACTGCTACTAAAGGCTCTTCTTGAAACTGAACACTTCTTTAAATGAAAGCTTTGTTAGTAATCAAGTTGATCAGATTGTACCCTTTTTAATCTTCAGAATACCCAACAAATAGGAACTTTTGGCTTTGGGGTTGCAAAGCCTTCCTCTTTTCAGTTGGAATTCTAGCCCAAGCCTTTGAGCCAAAAATCCTAAAATGGGTCACATCTGGCTTGTGCCCACTCCAAGCTTCGAAAGGAGTCATACCATCAAGATGCTTATGAGGCACCCTATTTTGGATGTAGGATGCACAATTTATATCCTTGGCCCAAAACTTTGGTGGCAAAGTCTTAGCCTCCATCATGCAGGTTGCCATCTCCTTCAGTGATATGTTATTTCTCTCAGCAATACCATTTTGCTATGGTGTGTAAGGGATCGAATGCTGCATATGAATACCTACATCTTTACAATACTGAATGAACTTAGATTTGACATACTCACCACCATTGTAATATCTAAGTATCTTGAGTTTCCTACCATATTGGTTTTGAACCAAGGCTCTAAAGACTTTGAAGAGGTCAAAAACTTCAGACTTATGCTTTAGGAAGTGAACCCAACGATACCTGGAAAATTCATATATTAAGGTCAATGCATATTTGGCTTGACTCAGGGACATATGAGGGAATGGACCAACAATGTCACTGTGGATCAGCTCAAGAGGTGCAGAGGTTCTCTCATGACTAGCTTTCTCATACTTGTGCTCTAGGTGTTTTCCTAGGATACAACCTTGACAGACTCCCTTTGAAAACTTGATCTTTGGTAACCCTATGACCATATATTTTTCACTGAAATTAGAAATATACTTATAGTTAAGATGGCCAAATATTTCATGCGAAAGCTTGCTTGCTTCATTATCATGAATCATAAGAGCATAGGGGTTTGAGTAGGGTAGACAATGAGAAAACTTGTATACCTTCGAAGTGTGATCAACAACACCTTTTGCTATGAATTTACCATTCGAAATCTCAGTGATTTCAACATCATCAGGGGAGAATATGACCTTCTTTTGAGACCTAGTATGAGTCATTTGACACATTGACAAGATATTGGAGGCAAGACCTGGAACATACAACACATTATTGAAACTACCATGGTCAAGATCAATCCTAACCTTCCCCAAACTGTCAGTGAGAGAGTTATCTCCCAAAAATATTGGTGGACCTTTCGACATGTCAAGAGAGGAGAATGTCTCTTTTGTCGAAACCATATGTCTAGAATCTCCAAATTCTATGACGAAGCTAGGTGAGCTTGATGTGCCAACAACCAAGGCATGTACTCTCTCTCTGTCTTCTGAATTTGATCCTCCTTCCTTCTTCTTTGAGCAATTAGGAAGGGAGATGTTATTATTCTCCAGGAGTTGGGTCAACATGTCAATTTTCTTCTTCATACAATAGATCTCAGGATTATAGCCCTTACTACAGTATGCACACTTGCTCATTTTTCCTTTGTTCTTCTTCTTTTGGGAGTTCTTCTTGGAACCTTGGGTCTCCTCTTGAGACTTAGACTTGTCTCTCTTTTTCTCAGGTGGATTTTTATATTTTATATTTCTTTTTGAATCCACCCTTGAATCTCCAACAACCAAAGCTTGGTCTTTGGAAGGTTTTATGGTGCCCATCATCACCAACTTATCCTTCTCCCGTGTGAGGGATTCCATGAACTCTGCAAGATTAGGCATATTCCAAGCTCTAGCTCTCAACTTGGTGGAATGGAAGATCGAAAAAAACATTGAATAGCCAGGACCAAGCTTAGAGAGTATGGCGAAGACTAGTTTCTCTTCCTTCTTTTCTATCCCACACTGTTTCAATTGCAAAACAAGGGCCTTAAACTTGGAAAAGTAGAGTAAAAATGATTTGAAGCTATTGGGTCTCAAGGAGATCAACTCATTCTCAATTTGATGTCCTCTCATCTCATCTGTCTTTCCAAAAATATCTTCTAGCTTCTCCCACACTTCATTAGGTGATTTCAATCCATCAAGATGGAAGAGGAGGTCTCATGAAATGCTCAAACACAAAAGACCATATGTCTCATCCCTCTTGTTGTGTCATTTAATTTTCTCTGTAGCTGCATTGGGCTCTACCTTAGTTTCCATAGTCACCTTGTAGAGACCTTTCACTCTCAACAATATCTCCATCTCAGCTTTCCACTCAAATAAATTGAATGGAGTCAAGATGATCTTCTGAGATTGGTCCATAGCTCAGAAACGGTTCTCTCCAGTCAGCAGAATGTGCTCCCAGTCAATGAATTCGAACCTGCAATAACAATTTGGAAGGAGAGAAATTGATCTACAAAGGCTTTGATACCATGTGGAAATTGAACCCAAGATATAGAACAATTACACTCACAAAATTGCTAATCAAACATCCAAAATTAACACCAAAGGAGACTGAAATTGGAGCATAACACTAATTTGTATTGAGTAAGTGTAAAAGATCCAACATTATGAAGTAATAGGCTGCTCTAATATATAATTACATGAGAGAATCAAATGCATAAAGATGCCATTTGAAATAGTAAAAAGGCTGGCTTACCAAATCTAGTCAAATCCCCCATAGGTGCATAAAGTAGTTTCCAAATCTAGGTAGATGCTCACAAATTTGCTCAGTCAATTGGGCAAGATAAAGAGATATGGAAAGAAAACTCATACATGCTTTTATTTGGAGAAAAGGAGGGAGGATGATGTGGGGAAAAAACAAGTCAACTACACCTAGTCTAGCTTTTCCTTTTGCCTTAAATCAGAAATAAAACAAGACAGCTTTTAAGAAAAAGTAGATATGCACTTTTGGGAATCTGGAATAAAGCAGACATGCTAAATTGGGTTTCTAGGATGTTTCCCAAGTGCTCAATGACTCAGTTTTAGCATGTGTTGACTTCTAGGACATGTAGAAGGAAACTAGCATAGAATGGAATCTAGGAAACTAGGTAATAAGAAAAAAATAATTAAATTAATGTCTAATGTAGGTAGCTATGGGTTGATTATTCTAACAAAAACTGCTTATAAGGATGAAGGTGTAGGTATGGAATCTTCTTTGGGAGAAAAAAATGGCTTTAAGTAAATATGTTAAATTAATTAAGTTGGATTGAATTCTACATCTCTATATTTCTAGGAGGTTAAACTCCATCGTATAATTGGTTGAGACAATAAGTCTTTATACGAAGCAGTTAACAAATTAGATGTATTCTTAGTATTTATTCACCTTATTTTACTGTTTGTAAATAGGTATGCAGTTTTGATTTGTAAGCCGTGGTAGTAATATTTCACTAAAAATATTATATATATATATATATATATATATATATATATATATTATTTCTTATACATATATATTATTGATTAATGTAAATTTATAATAACATAATCCTATGTTAATCTAATAATTTATATAATGAATATGAATATATACTATTTTTATAAATTAGATATACTCATTGACAAACTCAAATTACATGAATAGTTGATATCTTAAATCTTGCATAGTTTTAAAATTATTTTTCAATTAAAAAATATTCTAATGTTATTGAATAAAATTTACAAAAAATAATATTAGCAAAGTAATTCAACAATCCTTTAAAAATAATAACATTATTACATAAGATGATTAATTGCAATTTTTTGAACGCTAGCTAGCTTTAAATGTCTTTTTTAGAGGGTATAAAATGTTTTCCTTGATTGTAGACAAAAGTTATATTATATAGTGAAGATCATCATGATTAACAATAATTAAAAAGTTTGGAGAATGGAACATTTGGGTTTACAATTGAGAGAAAATGATGTTATTTTAATTAAGTTTTTGTCTTTCTTCTTATTATAGCTTTGGTATTTGTCATTCTAAAGTGAGTTGTTGTCAAAAAGTTTAAAATGTTCAATGATAAATTGATAGGTCCTATTGATGTTCATATTTACAATTTTTTTGTCATGTTCATATTCATATATTATAATAATATTACATGGTGATACTTCACTTTTTGTTATGATGTTTGTCAACTAGAGTTATAAATTAAACAATATTCATTTATGTTTATCATTTTAATATATAATTAAGTTATACACAAAATGTATGGTGAAGAGTTAATTTTCTTATATATATAATGCTCAACATATAGTTGTAACAAAATAAAAAATTATTTTTCTTGTATAATATTATGACAAATATTACTTCATTATTAATAAAAATATAGTAAATTATAATATCCATAGAAATTAGATAAGAAGAATATGAACACAAACTATTTTTTATTATTATTACATAAACATAATAATATGTCAAACTATAAAAAACCTTTAAACACGATACTATGACAAATTATAGAACAATCATAAATCATAGAGTTGCCACAAATCCATCCATCAAAGGTTAGAGTAGCAAGAGATGAGGGAAAAAGGGTATGGTTGTACAAAGGCAAAGCAGTTATTGCCTTTTTTGGCCCTCCTAAAACAAAACAACAAGGTGGTAAGCAAGAAAGGTCAGCAAATTCCTTAGCATAAAAATACGAAACATAGACGGCATGGGAAAATAGGGGCGAGGACACGAATTTGAGTATGGCACGCCAAAACAAATAGAATTCAAACTCTACTCAGGTTTCCTTAAATTTAGTTTGTTGGAACTGTAGAGGCTATCCTTGGAGGCGAGGACCTGGGTTAGGGCCTATTGTGGAAGATAGAGACATAGTTTGTCTAGTGGAAACACATGAGCGTGAATGGTGTAGAACACATTTATTTGAAGAGTATTTGAAGATGGAAGTGTTGAACAAGGAAGCAGAGAACGACAAGGGACATGGGGGTATCATTGTTCCAGTGAGGGAAAAAAAGGACGTCTCATTCAGTTAGAAAATGAAGACTCAAATAAACAATTCATTTGGTTTAAAATATCAGAAAATGGAAATATCATCAGAATTGCGGCATGTTATTTTTCCCCACAAGTTTCAAAAACTTACAAAGGAAGGGGGGTTAACCACAAAGATCCCTTTGCAACCGTAAAAAATGACATTGCAGCATATTCCCAACTAAGTGAAGTCCTTATAGTGGGTGAATTTAATGCTAGGACTGCAAATGAACAAGCTAGTATTCTCCATGGTAAGGAAGACTAAAATCCTATTTGGCTCACAGAATAAAGTAATCATCAGTGGACAATATTTTCAGAGGAAAACAAAAGCTCTGCAATCTTTTTGGGGAGCAACTACTTACTCTATGTGGAAATTTTGACTTAGTAATCTACAATGGTTTGGAAAGATGGGAAAATTCGGGAAATTTCACATGCAACACTTACAATGGCGCAAGTGTGGTGGATTATGCAATTTGCTCACATGGCATGTGTGAGAAAATGGAGGAAGTTTAGATTGGGGATCAGATCTAGGATCTAAAATTTGATCACAAACCAATATATATATAATTCTCTTGGATTGAAAAACAACAGGGTGAGGTAAAACTTCAGTGCATTAAGCAATCACCCCTAAAGGGTAGGATTCTTTTGACACAAAAAAACTGGAATACCTTCAAGATAGCATTAGAGAGTATTTTTAAGGAAGAGAAAACTCAATCCTAGGGCCTTCATAGACACGAACTAATAGATCTCATTCAAAGAGCACTTTCAGAATGCAAAAGAGCAAAAAATAAGAAATCTAAAACAAATTTCTTCCTGATTAATGCTTGGTTTGATGACGAATGAAAAAAAATCAAGGAGAACTTTGAAAGAATCAAATTAGAAATAAATTGACTTCAAAGCCTACACGCATATTTTAAGAAAGAAAAAAGATGATTTCATGATTTCATGAAGGGAAGAACTAATCTTCATTGGGAAAAACAACCCCAAGTAATTTTGGAAGGAACTTCAAACCAAAAAGAAGAAAACTGAAAACAATATCATAGATTATCAATGGTTTGAATATGCAAAACAACTTTATGAGCAAGATCCCAAGGCCGACCCCCCCCACCCTTGGTCAACACCGCTACTAAGATTTTCACAGTGCAAGAGGTTGAGGTGGGTATTAAGAAGTTGGGTGTTGGAAAAGAAAAGGATTTAGTTGAAATCCAAATAGAGCATCTAAAGTGGGGTTCGAAAACTCTTGTGCCTCACATCATGAGAATTTTCAATAACATCATTCAACAGGGCTTCCCTATAGATTGAACAACTAGCTTGGAAATAACTCTTTTCAAGAGTGGCAATGCCAATATTCCCTCCAACTACAGGACCATAATGATAAATCCCTTGTTTCAAAGCTATTTAGAAGTATGCTAGAAAACAAAATTAGCAAGTGGGTTGAAGAAAGAGGTAAGCGTGCTAAAATACAAGCAGGTTTCAGACCCAAACACTCCACGGTTGATCACGGTGTAACATTAAGATACATCATTCAAAAAGTGTGGGAGAAAAAGGAGGAAGCCTTTTGTTGCTTTGTCGATTTCAAAAAATTCTTTGACACAGTCCCTAGGGATGAGCTCTGGCATAGAATGGAAGAACTAGGGGTTCCTATGCATCTTAGATAAGCTATCCATAGATTATACGAAGAGGTTAAAGTCAAAATCAGAATGTCAGCTGGTATCTATGAAAGTTTCAAGAGCGATATTAGGGTCAAACAGGGGTGCCCATTGTCCCCTACCCCGTTTGGCTTATATATTGAAAAAATTGAAGAGTGGTTAAACTTACAGGACAAGGAAGGTGCTCTGTTGGGCGAGTTTGCGATAAGGCTTGTTTTGTATGCATATGACCTTATTTTGATTTCTAAATTTTCTCTTGGCTTGCAAGAGCACTTAATTTCCCTTGAGAACTTTTGTAGAGCAGTGGGGATGTAGGTTAATACTAGCAAGAAAAAAGTAGTAGTCTTCTCTAGCAAGAGAAAACATAACCAACATAAGTTCTACTTTGAAGACAACACTCTTGAAGAGGTAGTAGATTACAAATATCTTGGGATTGACTTAAACAAAAAATTAAGTTGGGAAGGTTGTAGAAAGAAAAGAACTTTGGGATGTTGGAAAGCATTATACACCTTCCAAAATAGATGTAGAGAAGAAGAGATATGGGATTGGAAGACTGCGCAAACTCTTTTTGGGTTGTTAGTGATCTCGGTTGTTCTCTATGGGTGTGAAGTGTGGGCCAGCAATTCATCTGATTTACAGTGGCAAGAAATTGAGAAGATTAAAAAATGCTTGATTATCAACAAAGTCAAAATTAAAATCTCAGTCCCCCATGATAACATGCTTAGTGAAGTGGGGGAACCCCCATTGAAGCAATTGCTATGGTGCAACTCATAAGATATCTAAAAAATATTGAGCAAATGGAAGACGCCAAATGGCATAAGGTGGTCTTCAATGACATATTATGCAAAAGAAAGAAGACTTGGATGAGAAAAAACAACAAATGGATTGGTAAATGGGATATTTACTTGAACACATGTCCTACAAACAGTAAATAGATAAATACCTTTGTTATCAACAAGTTGCACAAGCAAATTTGGGGAAAAGGGATAGGGAGAAAGAAAAAGTACTATATTGAAGATTTTAATCCCACATACAACCATCATAAAAAGGATTATATAGGGGCTAATATATCATGGAGGGATAAAATGCTTATTGCTCAAATAAGAACCAATTCCCACCAACTACGTTGTGAAACTGGACGCTGGAAAAGACCAAAAGAATATTGGGAAGAAAGAGTGTGCAATTTTTGCAACTCTGGAAAAGTGGAAACAAAAAAGCATTTCATTTTAGAGTGCGAGGCCTTCAAGGACAATATGGGCAGTTATGTGAATATCTTGACAACTAGTTCTTGGGTTAATTTATTCAATGAAGGGACCATGGTGAAATTGGGGGAGCTCATCATCAAGCTGAATAGGAAAATGGTGGAAATGCAAAATCAGTGGACAAGACAGTCTATTTTTATAGATAACACTTTCCCCCCCCCCCCAAAAAAAAAAATTAAATTTTTTTAAAAAACTTTGTAAACCCTAGACAAACATTTTGATTTTTCAAACTAGTTAGTATTTTAAAGAGTTCTTGTAATAAGTCAATTACTCTTAAAATACAAGCTCCTTAAACTTGTTTAAGGTTTAAAATTAAAAACTCTTTAAACATAACTATTTTCAAAATTAAAAATCTCTTAATGAACCTTTAAAATTTGAAATCAAATTAAAATTAAATATTGTTAAAAACCATTTTTCAAAAACCTAGAACCGACATTTTTAATTTTTTCACAAAATTGAGTATTTAAAAATTTTTGGGCTATTTTACATCACCACAGTCTTCGTTTGTCTCCTGATGATGATCCCAGAGTAGGGATCGAAACGTCGATAGTTTCAACTTGCTAACGCAGCTCCCTTGAATAAATCAATCTTCTACTATGTAATGACTACATTCAAACAAGACAGTCTATCCCATAGGCTATATTTAGCCTCGCGAACATTAAAATAATTTCTTCTTCTTCTAAACATTTGGTGATTTACAGACCCACATGATTTTGAATAGTACAAAGTTCTTTAGTACATACACATACGATCATCATCATTTTCAACACCTAACAAACATAAACATCATGATCATGCCATGGCCCATCATAAACATAAACATAAACATACTATTATTATCATTTCAACATATAAGAAATATAAAAATAAACACTACCATATATTCCATCATACAATGATTAACATAAAACTGAAAATAAGCATGAACGTATCATCATAAACATTATGTCACATATTCATGTGACTTATACTGCAAATAACATATTTAAACATCAATATCTAACACACATAACTAATAATACATGTAAACATAATTAACTTTCCATGATAATAATTTTTACCACATAAATAAATAAACATCAACATAAACATGAAAAATGTCGTATATATATATATATCCCAGTGGGTTAGCTCAAGTGGTTGAGAGCTGTTTATGCTAGTAGAAGGTCTCAGGGTCAAAACCCCAGGTGGCTATTCTAGGGCCTCACTCGATGTCCCCAATGGGTTAGTCCCCATAATTAGGGCCAAGGGTTTACCTCATGTACCATCCTAAAAAAATGGGAAAGTACTCGAGGGTTTCCCAAGCGATGTTCCATCATTATATATATATCTGTGTGTGTGTGTGTGTGTGTGTGAACATATATAAAATCAAAGTCATGATACAATATGTCAAATATAATAATATATCTCTTGTACAATAACTATTATGCCATCCGTTCTCCACCTTCTCCAGTAGAGACCTTCTCCAGTAGAGGCATCACTGGTATCTTTCCTACCAGAGCTATATGCATCATCACCTCCACCAATAGAGCTAGAGGCAATATCAACACCTCTTCCAGCAGAGCCAGAGGCACCAATACCCATACCAGAAAGAAAAATATGTATGAGAGGGGGAAGAATAGGTCCATCAAGATTAAGTGTACGACCCTATCTGAGCATCTCTAAAACAAAAATGGGTGCAATGGGAGCTGATGGATGGTTGGGTTGATGAGTAGGACCGAAGGATTGATCGAGCATGAGTATAGGAGATGATGATGAAATAGGATTGAACAGAAGGTTGAGTAGAAGTATAGGAATAAAGGATGATGAAGGTGGAGGAGGAGGTGGATGAGACGTCGAAGGTAGAGGAGGAGGAGGTAGATGATATGTTGAAGGTAGATGAGGAGGATGTGGATGAGATGCTGAAGGTGGAGGGGGAGGATATGGATGTTGAGGACGACGCGTAAAGGAGGAAATCAACTTAAAGCATGCATCGACAACAAGTTGCATAAATAACCTTATATGACAAGGAATAATCCTCCATATTTATGCAAACTTAGGGTCATCGTGAATCTCATGTGGTTGCGCATGATGTACACCTACATAAGCCAACAATCTGGCCAACTTGTTTGCCAAATCCTGAATATATCTATACTGGGGCCTACGAGGATGGTGGCTAGGATTTATACCAACCACCTCATGTGGGTCGACTCAATTCTGCTCCTCCATATCCTCATCGTCATGAGTGAGAGGAGGCGACCTGACCTCTGCATGAAATATGCCAATATCTGCAAAATATATAGTACATAATAATAATTAAATAATTTCATTAAAAAATTTAATATTTATAACATATTTCATTTGCATTAAGTACAAAGAGAATAAAATACAAATATATTAATTTAAAAATAACATTAATATTATCTCTCTCATTAGGCGGCTCATTCGGTGTGAAGAATATCTCTAGGAACCCTCTCCTATCCTTGCCGACATATGGATATGGCACCATGTCAAGTGCATGGTGACCCTCACTAGACAACATCTCTTGCACATTTGAGGTGATCCTAGTTGGGAAATTTGGTTTCCCCCTCTAGGGAATCATCTACCCCCACATGCGCATACGGACCTCAGACATCATCCTAGCAGGTAGGATCTCAAATGATGGCTTGGTGGATAGAAACCTGTCAAAAAAATAAATAAAGATATCTGAACCAAAAGGGAATGTTGACCTCCCATCAATGAGTGCATGACATCTATCAAAAGCATAACAAAATTTCTGCAAAAAATGGCATATCGCCTAATGCATTAAGATCTCTACACTAAAGAGTCAACATAATACAAAAAGGGGAAACTAATGTGTTTCCCATAAAAAAATGGAGCACGTCAGATTCATAAGGACAAGAGAGAGGCACCTAAAGTCCTCTAAACCAAAAACAGAGATCTTAAGCTACCCACTGCTCACCTAAAAATTAGTCAAATGGACGATCACATCACTGATATATCTCAGAGAGGAAGCAAGACGACTCTTTGTTGCAACACTAGCTTGGACATTAGGGAATTGGGGTAAATACTCCCTTCTCCTAGATATCCCAGTGATAAAATTAATATCCTCCTCAGTGGGATGCAACCATTGACTGCCACCAACATGAAATGCCTTCCTCTGGTGACCCCAATGTCGGATCAACTAACATAATAATGCAGAGTTTCCCTTAAGGGATGTAGCCTCCCAATATAACTTTAGGAGGCCAACAATCCTCAAGATCTCTCTGGTATGAACAGTAATGGGGCGAGGGTACAAATCCCTCCCCCTCTCCTTAGTATCTCAATATTTTACCATGTTATATTGGTCAAGCTGATCAAGGTCCTGTTTAACAACACATCACTACTCATGTATCTTTTTCACATAGTTCATACAATTAAAATAATATTTAGTAACATCAATAATAATTTTTTTCTGAAAAAAATAAATACTTACTACTGGTGCACCATAATAATAGAAACACATCATCCGCAGTGATTTATGTTCACCAATGCACCGCTTACTATGTTCTACTACAATAATACCGCACCAATACTATATTTTAAAATAATTAAAATTAATCTAAACCATGTGTCAAATATCTGAGGCACCAATACAATTTGTAAAATTGACGCATTGGTGTGCCAAATCATATTAGCACACAAAGGCTTCCAATTTTATGAACACAATATTAACCGTTTTTTATAAATGTAATTTTAGTTCGCAAATGTCATGTCAGAGCACCGGCATCAGTGTATAGACGTGGAATTGCCACACCAACATTAAAATTCTCTAAAATAGTTAATTGATACATTGTTGGTGCATTCAATTCAAGTAAGAACAATGTCAACAATGTGTTTACTTAAACCAAAGGCACCGTCTATTCACAACTGTTATTAAAATTTAAAAACACTCGACGATGCGCTTATGAAATGTAAGAACACCACTAATGGTGCGCTCAATTTCCATATGTGCATAGTATACCATTTTTACGTTGCGGTGTGTATCTAACCAGTGCGTCTATGCCATGTCATAGCAGCGAAAATGGTGTTGTAACATGACATAGACACAAAATAATTTAGTTATTTTTATAAATAATTTATGATTTCCGTTTACAAATTTCCTATTTTTTATTATATATTTACAGTTGTGTGTTGTGTTTGATCCGTTAGTCTCACACCTTCATCGATGCGTCTTGTAAAAATTTATAGGGTGCAACGAAGTTTGGTGCGAGCCGAATAGCTTGACTGCGCTGCCCATAATTTTTTATTATTTAAAAAAATGGAAAAAAATAATGCTTCAATCAAAAAATGAATTCATTAAAAAATTAAATTATTAGGTAAGAAATAAGTTACTTGCTGAATGACCCTTTAGGGAGGAATCCTAGGGATGCATGGAAAATATGAATTTTGACCACGATTTATCAAAATTTAAACTAACAACAACAACCAATATGCATGAAGAAACCTATGCTATAAACGATTTTCAACCTTTTTCTATGGGCTTCTACTATAAACTCTTCCACATTGCCTTTTCCTTGTAGTAAGTATGAACACGGTAGAGGAATTGTTATATTCTATATTTTCCTCCATTTGTGTTTTATTATCATCAACATCCATAGCTCATTTGATCACCTCTTCCTACGCAATATATTTCTACCTTGATAACTGTTGAATCTGGTTTCTTAAGCTTTGAAATTCTAAATTGTTTTGATCTTTAAGTTGTTTTATTTATTGGTTTAGGTTTTCTTGCATAGTTTATTTTTTATTTTTCAGTTTCATGTTCTTTTCTCTTTATTTATCTAGTGCTATATTGAGAACATATACGTAATCAAAATTGGCTCCTTCAAAGTCCCCCATAGCTGCAACCATTTCTATTTAACCCACTCTAAGGATCATCAAGGGATGATTTCCAAATGATCTTACTAGAAAGTGGTTTAGCAAGAACTTGGCCTTCTTTGCTTCTTTTGCAACCTCTTTTCATTATATCCTTTTGTTTCTTGCTAAAACAATAATCTACTAAAAAAACTACACTTTCTTCATTGAAATAAGTTGATACTTCAACTATAGAAGTTAAAAGGTCTGTAGTACTGATGATGGGAAATGAGTGGTCATGAGTTGAATGGCATAATTGAGTAGACTCTGGAAAGTTGGTTTTAACTTTAGTGATTGTTGATATATCGTCAATAGGAGTTTGAGTGTTTAGGGTAAGTAAAGAATCTTGTATTTGAAAACAAAGAATAGTAGGAGTCTTGCTTTCAATTAATTGCATATCCTTTTGGGAAGTTTCTAGTTGGTGAGAAGTACAATCACCTGTAGGATCCAAATTGGCATGAGGGCTAGAGAAAGTGTCTTTAGGGTTGATAGTATGATCATCTAATTCTGTGGGAGTAAGAGAAGGTTGTGGAATGTGAGTGGTGGGACCTCTCTCAATAGCAATTTCTGAAATTTCAGTCACTAGAGATAACTAAGTATTGACATTTCCATTGGTAGTCCAAGTATCTTGGAGATCAGTAGAATTTTGAGGCTCTAAGATAACTGGGTTGGATTGACAACCCCTGCAAGCTTTTCCTTTTCTAAGTCAATGACTTCTTCAGTATATGTTTGGGGAGGAGGATTAATAGACTTATTTTCTCCTTTAATATTAAAAGAAATATTTGGTCCAACTCTGGGAAAATAATCAACATGATAAACAAAATTAGTAAAGGTTGCTTGCCTTGTAACTCCTAGGTTTTCTACATTAAGGCATTTAACTTCTGAATCTAAGAAGTAGGATGAGAGCTAGTAACAATTTGGTTTTCTTGTTTCTTGTCTAGTTAAAGTTGTTCTTTTGATTTAATAGTAGTAGGAATGGGAACTTTAGTTTCACTAGCTTCCTACATTGTGTCCTTTTTAGTATTTTATTTTTGTTCAAAGAATCTATTTGTTTCTTCCAATGCTCTGAGTTTCAACTGTTTCTGGGCTTCATGTATCAACACACTCTACACTTGATCAACTACCTTACACATAATGTCTTCAGAGCTATGGGCACCCTGGTATAAAGAGTCATCTGGTTCTTGTTCATGTATATAAGTTTGTTTTAGATTGGCTTGAACAAACAAGTATGGTATAAACCCTTTTGGATCATGCATCCTTTTTACCAACAAGCCTAACTTCAGATGAATGATCTCCATGGTGATGATACCCCATGAGATGCATTCTAAATTAATAAATGTCCAATATATATAGGAAAATTGGGTCATCCTCCCCTCTTCTTGGAATGGATTTGACCATGAAATCCATCCATAATTGTTTGGAAGGATACCTATGAGAGTTTTAGTATCTCAGGGACTACCCTAGCTAATATATAAGCTATTTTACCGCTCCATATACTAATATAGGTAAACTTATTTGTAGTATACCAATATCCCATAGTTGTAATCAACGAAATGACATTCTCATAAAGTATGGGAGCATTCTGTTTAAAGATAGAAAAATGTATAACACCAATAAAATTGTCATATATATCGTAGATATGTGGTTTTTAATTGTTTTCCCATAAAATTTAATAGTGGATGCAAATGGGTATCTTTTCCTTCATCCACGGCTAATTCATAGTAGGAAATGTGAATGAAGCACATAGAACATCAATTAGATAATCCAATAGATAGAAAACTTGTTTGTGGTTTGGGTTTTCTTTACTTGGAAAATGGAATCTTTGAAGGTGATTGAAAAAAATTGTGCCAAGTTTAAAAACTTACTTGTAGTTTCTATGTAATAGGCCAACATGATCCATTCCAATTTAAAGTATTGGCAATCCTCGATGCCATAGAATCTGCAGATCATGGCCGCTAGTAGTTTGTAGGGTTCTCTGAGTAGAGTGATGGGGTATTGCATCTTTGGTATGAGAATGAACATGCTAGGTTCAACCATCCATGTTTTCATTAGGACCTCCAGTTCAATCTTGTTCTTGAATTCTTTTATGATTCCCTGTGTAAGAAGCTGCTGTAGAATTTTGAGTGCATCGATTTTGGCCAAAGTATCAGGTTTGATATTCACAAAAACCATCTGATTGCCGTATCTAAAAGTGTTAGTCAAAACATCTGCAAAATCAATGACCTATTTGACCAGGTCTATATATGGTAGAATGGTGGGTCAAATTACAACTGCATGAAATTGAGAATTACTAATATTTTGGTATATAGGGGCTTCATAATTGAATTTGGAGAAGTCATCAATGTCAAAAACAGAATAGATTTTAGCGTAGTCGAGGCATAGGGTATCAAATACACAAGCGTTTGTGTCACAATAGAAGCCAAAATTAGGGTCTCTCATCTTCAAATCATGAACACGAGCTTTAGATCTGGTCCTCGTAGCCATAATGTTCTCTGTAATCCTGAATAGAAATAAAATTGCATAATTTCATGGAATTTACTATAGGTTAAAGAAAATAATGAAAGCATTAGGATACTTGAAAATCAATACAATGATTCTTAACAATTATGAATTTTTTTTCACTTGCAGGATCAATGCTTTATGTAGCAGTGGTGATGAACTCAAACTTTGTTTATGTTAATGGCAAAATAGGGCAATGTGGGCTTTTAAAAATGTTAAAAATTGATGGTTTAAACCATAAGTTTCATTCAATGCATTTCGTATGCCTTTTGCACCAAAATTTAAATTCAACAAAGTTTTTTCGGATGTGTGACCCAAAAAGTCGAGAGTTGGGCATCAAGAGATAATATAGTGTAATTATTGTTCATCCTCCAACTTTTGATCACCAAAATTATTATGTATAAATTGTAGGATCAAGGGTCAAGAGTCGAGGTTTAATAAATAACGTATGTATTTTCAATGTCTTGATTCTTTCTTGTCGAGGGTAGTTGTAAAAGCTGGGCATTAGAAATAAGGGTAAAATATAGTGAGAGTTTAATAATGCCTTGACTGCTGCTTGTTGAAAAATACAAGAGAATACAAGTTGAGAGTTGATACTCGGAAAAACAGTTATAAAATAATATAATGTCATTCTCAACTTCTGACTTCTGAAAATTCAGGGTTGGAAAGTTGGGAATTTTTTTTTGAAAATTTAAAACAACTGCTGCTTCCCGATTTTTGAAAATGATAAAAATATGAAGCCTTGGGAAGACTATCAGGGAAATTATTAAAATGATATGATCATACCGACTTCCGATTGCCTATTTTTCTTCATGTATTAAATTAATGGCAGGTTTTTGGATTTGTTTAGTTAAAAAATATTTTGCTTTAGATCTATTGCAATTTTATTTGGAAAAATCGATCAAATTGATAAGAAAATAACTAAATGATTGCAAAATTTTATACTAAGGGGTTCCCATATTTTATGAGGATGGGATTGTTGTGGTAACAACAAATGAAAAATATTTGGGAAGGACCAATTATCTCTATTGAGCTGCATAATTCTCTTAAAAATTGAAATTTGTGGCACTTATGACATAGCTGATTACATTTACAAAACACAATCGATGAGATTCTTTAGAATGATTTCCATGTTCACCATAAATTTATACTCCATATTATCAGTTGGTGGAAACAAATCATATCTAAGAGAGGAAGACAAAAGTATGGAATACAGAGTTCCCTTTTTATGAGAAATCAAAGTTATGACAAGAGTAAGATGAAACCAAGTTGTATTAAGATAGAATCCCAATATCATAGGAATTGGCTCTACTGCTAGTAGGAATCCATAGCCCCAACAGGTTTTCCTTTTAATACATTTGGATTTATTTTATCCAAATCAATACAAAATTATATACAAAATTTATTCTCATATTTTTCTACTTCTCTCTCTCTCTCTCTCTCTCTCTCTCTCTCTCTCTCTCTCTCTCTCTNGACACTACCCTGACTTAGTAATTAGATGGTGATAGTTTTATTCATGAAAGCTTACAAAAACTGATTAGGCTGGCTTGTAATGAGACTCCCTATTCTCTAAGCTAATACCTAAAGGAATTATCCTAGATTGGTGGCTAAATGGTGATATCACCAATCTAGAAGAATTCATGATCATGATCAGGCCGACTTGATAACAAGACCTCCTGTCCTTTAAGTTAACTTGGGATTTATTCTTTTTAATAGATAAATTGCAAGCCACCACTTTGTCTTGGTAACCAATTGATAGCAGTGTCATTCACTAGTCATGCAGACCACAAATAGGTCTACTTGTAATAAGATATCATATCTTTCAGTTGTGGGTTGGAATCCATCTCCTTGATTTGACGACCAAAATTCGATATGTCATTCTATAAGTACTTATGAACATGATAGGATGGCTCATACTGAGACCCCATACCTTGCAATTTACCTTTGAGGATTTCTATATATATATTAAAAAAATCAATGAGTGAATGGGGAAGCAAATCCAAAATATATTTAAGAGTTAGGAATGGCACAAGAGATATAATAGTGTAACCCTAAATAATCATTACCCATATCAGATAAAAGACACTCTCATTAAAGGAAATCTCAATTTATGAACTTTATGCTCAAATCTAGTTTTTTTAGATATGCTAATAATTTTATGGTAATATTGTAAATTGACCCTTGATAAACAAATTTTAGAAAGTCATCAGATAAATAGTATGTAAATGAAATTCATAGAGCTAATAGTCTGCCATTAATTCAGTGGTATTGTTTTGACTTTTTCAAAGAACAACGAAATTCAGAGTACCATTTAAGCCACTTTATTGAAAAAAATTGAAACAAAACTATACTACTCTATGTACATGCCTAGTGAAAACCCACTAGTTAAAGTATTTTTTTAGGATTCAAGCATCCACTGGATAGGTCTCCGGGAGACCTTCTAGTGTCTGTAATTAGAATGTGCAAGGGCCTAATTGCACTGAGAGGCGCTCTACATCCCAGTATGGGGGAGATATTGTAACGTTACATAACGTTATTTTTATTAATAAAAAATAATTTTTTTAACTATAAGCCAAAATAAACGGGGGCTAGAAAAACAAATTAATATGGGGAGATGTTGTAATCTTCCCACCTAACAAAACAATAACAAAGTAAAAATTTAATTATCCGTAAAAAAAATGTGGGTGAGGAAAAACACAATATGGGGAAGATGTTGTAATGTTCCTACCTAACAAAATAATAAAAAATAAAAAATTGAATTATCTGTAAAAAGATGTTGGCTTTTCACATGGTTTTAAAACCATGTGCAAGGCCTTCTAAACAACCCATGGTTTTATTGTACATGGTTTAGGAGGGACTTGCACATTGTTTTAAAACCATGTACAAGGCCTCCTAATAAACCCATGGTTTTATTGTACATGGTTTAGGAGGGCCTTATAAATGGTTTTAAGACCATGTGCAAGGCCTCCTAAACAACCCATGGTTGTAGGAGGGCCTTGTATATGGTTTTAAAACCATGTATGGGAAAATGTTGTAATGTTCATTCCTAACAAAATAAAAAATAATAAAAAATATTATATGTTGGCGATAAATAATATTAAATATTAATAATAAAAACATTATATGTGCACCTTAAATTAAAATATGTGTCTTTTGGTTTGAATCAAATCATAGGCTATATATAGGACACACCAAAGTTGATAGTTCATTGACTGCAATACCTAAGAATAAGTTTGCACTTCAAGATATTTGATCCATCTGGGCGCTTGATAGAGCCTAGGATTTGGATCTACGTGGTTATTCAACAATAGTAAATCGACCTAACCACAAGTGTTGTGACTTAGTAAAATCACCTTGATATTTGTGTGGTTTATATGTTTTCAAAACAAGGTCTCCTACCTAAAAATCTCTTTGAGAAGACAATTTTTTATTAAACCAATGTTTAACCAATTGTTGGTGTTGGTAGAATTAATCATTAATCCTATTTTCTAGTGCAAAGCAATCATCCTCTTGTACATATTGAGCTAGTTGAATGGAAGGTAAGGATAGATTAGGAGGAAGATCAACTTATTTTCGATAAACAAGACAATAAGGTGAGTTACCAAGGACAACTTTCTTAGTTACCCTATCTACCCATAAAGCATTAACCAATTGTGTATACCGGTTTTTACGATTACTTGATACGGTTCTCTTCAGGATTTTAATCCGATTTTTGTTAGAGGATTTGACTAATCCATTCCCTTAGGGGTAGCAATTATCTGAATACTTAGTTTTTATTCCTTTGTCTAATGCATATTGAGTAATATCAATAGAAAAAAAATATGATGCATTGTCAAAAACTAAGAATTTTGGAACACCAAACCTGGTTATAATGTTAGTTTCAAGGAAAGAAATCACATGGTTTGTGTTGACTACTTTCAATGGGACTACTTCTACCGATATTATGAAATAATCTATAGCAGTTGAAATGTACTTATGTTGCATATAGGATGGAGGTTTGATTGGACCAACAATGTTTAGACCCCATTGCTAAAAGGGAGTATCCATAACAATTGGTTGAAGAGGCACTCTAGGTTTCTTAACCCTTCCTGCAACCTTTTGACAATATTCACATTTGTGTGCAAAGGAGTGAGCATCCTTGAACAAGGTTGGCTAATAATAAAATTCCTTTGTAATTTTATGTGTTGTGGTTTCTCCTCCAAAATGACCTCCAACAGGTCTCACATGTAAACCATTTAGTATCCTTGGGGCATCATCTTTCTCAACACAACGAAATAAAAGTCCATCAAAGTTTTTCTTATAAAGAATATATAATTGATTAATTGGTAAGAGTCAACCTTAAGTCTGAGAGCTCTTATTTTCCTAGGTTCAAGGTTCCGAGGAGCATACTCGTGAATCAATTCTAATTTAATGTCAACATTCCAGGAATCTGCAATTGTAGGGGTAAAATAAATTTGATCTTCTTCAAATTTCTCTTCATTTCCCCATTCTTCTTTTATGTTTCGTAAATTTACAAATCATGCTACCAACTTACATAATCCTTGTCCATGCACAAATTTAGTCTTTCGAATCTCCAAAGTCACATTCGTGTAATGCAGTCCTCTACTCAGCGCGTTTCTCCCCTAAATCCTTCGAAATTAATATGTTCCAGACTACTAAATAAGGAACTATAACTTTAGTCTGAGACTTCGAGAGACAGGGTCTAAAATATTTGGCCGCTTTGTAGACTACATAAGCTTGCTTGTCAACTTTTGGATATTCAGCTCAATGCTTTTAAAGTAGATCTCATAAAGGAGATTGGGATCTCATCACCTTCAAAATTTTGTTGTGTTAGTACTGCAACATATGAAATGTAGGAAGCACATGTATATAAAATAAAATCCTATAAAAAATCAGGAAACATTAGAATAGGGGCTTCAACAATAGATTCCCTAATATTACAAAAGGATTGTTTTTGATCATCATTCCATTTGAACATCACATCCTTTTTTTATCATGTCTTGTAAGGGTTTAACATTTTTGGAAAAGCTAGGAACAAATCTCCTTACAAAATTTATTTTCCCTAAAAATGATTGCATAATTTCATGAACTAGGAAAATTCATCTAAGATATCACCTGAGTTCGTTCAGGATCAATCATTATTCTGTGTTTAGATACTATGAATTTGAGTAGATTACCTTCCGTAACAACAATAATTGACTTTTTGGAATGAGCAAAATACCATACTTCCTACATTGTTCCTATGCTTGTCTTGATTTCGATGGATGCCCCCCTCTTCTTTAAAAACAAAAAAGGTAACATCATCTAAATAGACTACAATTATTTTTTGGACCAAATTTTTAAATGCAATTTCCATCTCTCTCTAAAAGTATCTCTTTCATTTATCATTCCAAAAGGAATTTTCAGTAGGAAAAAGTGCTCGATGGTATTCTAAACAGATTTTTGCGTTGATCATATTGAGAAACTAGAACATGGTTGTAGCATGAGAAGCCATCTAATAATGAAAACATTTCTGATCTAGATACCTTTTGTAAAATCTGTTCGATTGAGGGTACTAGATAATTGGATTTCTTTGAATCTTTGTTAAGATTTTCAAAATCCACACAGAGGTGAATGCCTCCATTCTTCTAATGCATTGGCACTAAATTGGCTATCCACTGAGTGTGTCAAACCGAAAAAATGAACCTGGATGATAAAAGTTTATCTAATTCTTTTTTAACAAATGTATTTTATTGAGTTATAGGTATTTTGTGTTGCATGCTATTAGTATCGAACATTTTCAAATCATGAACATGATATTTGTATTCTTTAAATAATTTAATAAAAGCATCTCTTTTTGTAGGCGTGCATTCTACACCTAAGTTGATATTCGTAGGATTATGTTCAGGTCCCAAATTCACTGTTTTATAAGTCATACATGAGATATTGATTTTTAAAGTTATCTTGTAAATCATAAAATAATTCAAGTCTGACAACTGACCTTGGAATTAAAGCAGTAGGTATTTGTGAATTTGGAGGATCCTGAATTTTTTATAGCGATTGATTATGAGTATCTTCATCGATGGTTATGTCTCTAAAAGTGTCTTGGGTTGTGAGTAAATTTAAAATTTCTTGATCATTGTAAAAAACCTTTTATTTTGTGATATTATTAGGTATTAAAAGTCTGCACATTAACTCAATAGATAATACGTCGAGTGCAAAACCCTCTGTAGGAATCAATTTAGAAGCAAACTTATCTAGTAAGTATGCATTAAAGTTTTGTGATATGGGAACATAGTTTATGTTAAAAGCTGCAAAGTGACTAATCAAGTCCCATGCCTCTCTTTGATAATTTTTTAAATGTGCTGAGACACAATGGCTCGTGTTCCTTATTTGGCGAACAATTATCTCCGAGTCCCCATAAAACTTGATAATATTAGGTTTCAAATATATTTATTTCTTAAGACCTTGAATTAGTGCCTCATATTCAACCACATTGTTTGAACATTCAAATTCTAAACGGCAAGCTATAATAGTTTTATTGCCTTCTAGATTAATTAAAACATAACTAGCTCCTGTTGATGTATATGTAACTTCGGAATGTATTCTTCTATATATTTCATATATTGTAACCCGATGTTTATTCCGGGATGTTTCTATTATGTATTTGAGTCATGTGGTCATGCCCCGATGTTCCGATCGGGAGGATTATAATGTAAACAAGTCATATCAAGTCTTTGGGTAAGTCCCCACTATTTAGGGGCACTTGGGTTATTATACACTAATTAAGGTGTAGGCTCAAGTAGTAATTATTAGGTTGAGTGCACTTCAAGTCAATGGAAGAATATAAATAGAGAGTGAGAGTCTCTCTATTTATCACTTGTGACTTAGCTCTCTTGCTCTCTCAAGTGTGGCGCACTTTTGGAGAAGGAAATTCTTGGGCTTGACAGAAGACAGAAGGCTGCTGTTGTGAAGGGAGGTCATCTTACTGTTTTGGGATCACATCTTGTGGTGATACTATCTTAGAGGAAGTTGAGGGGTTTTCTCCATTTATGGTTTCCCCTCCTAAAAGCTTTGTGTCTCTTGTCTCTTGTGATGTGCTTATGTGATTGCTGTACTTGTTATTCTCTCAGTGAAAAGATCTTGTTATAATACTAGCTTAAATGTGTAAAAACTAACAGCTCCAACTCCATTTTGGGATTTGGAGCCATCAAATAATAAAGTCCAATAGGTTTTATGTAACTTAAAATTTGTATTCACAATTATATACATTATGCATCATAGATAAGGAATACGTGATTTGAGAAAATTTCATTACCTTTGATTGATTTTCCAATGGAGAAAAAGGGGATATGTCAGCAGGAAGGTCCCCAAAAAATGTATCAATAGAGTAGTTGCTAGAATTAGAATTCATGGGTTCGATAGATGTTTAAAGGAATTAAAATAATCTTGTACTTATTTAAGTCCCTGCAATAATGAGACTTGTGTCTTCCTTAATTCTCATTTTATGCAATAGCCTCATATTTGAATTCCCGTGCAGTAAGCGTGCAGTAAGTGTGGAAAGGGTAGAGGCAGTGTTATATTCTTTATTTTCCTCCATTTGTGTTTTAATATTAGCAAGTGTTGTAGATTGATGGATAACCTATACCTTTTCAATATATTTCTTCCCTGATAACTATTGAATCTCATTTCTTAGGATTTGTAATTCTGAATTGTGTTGAGCTTTAAGTTGTTCTGTTTGTTGGTTTAGGTTTTATTGCATAGTTTCTTTTTCATTTTTCATTTTCACATTATTTTCTCTTTATTCATCTACTGCTTTATTCAAAATAATACATAATCAAAATAAGCTACTACAAAGGCTCCCATAGACGCAAGCACTTCTATTGCCCCACTTTGAGGATCATCAAAGGATGATTTCCAAAATGATCTTACTAGAAATTGGTTCAGCAAGAACTTGGCCTTCTCTACTTCATTGGGAGCCTCTTTTCATTATATCCTTTTGTTTCGTGCTAAAATAATAATCTCTTAAAACAACCACACCTTCACCAACATATGTTAATCCTTCAGCTGGAGAAGTTAAAATGTCTATAGTACTTATGACTGGCAATGAATGGTCATGAGTTGAATGGACTAATTGAGTAGACTCTGGCAAGTTGGTTTGAAATTTAGTGATTGTTGATATATCATCAAAAGGAGGTTGAGTGTTTAGGGTAAGCAGAATATCTTGTGCTTGCAAAGAAGGAATATTAGGAGTCTTGCTTTCAGTCAATTGCAGATCCTTTTGGGAAGTTTCTAGTTGTTGAGAAGTACAATCACCTGTAGGATCTAAATTTGCATGAGGTCCAAAGAAAGTGTCATTAGGGTTGATAGTCTGATCATATAATTCTATGGGAGTAAGAGAAGGTTGTAAATGTTAGCGGTGGGACCCCTATCAATAGGAATTTCTAAAATTTTAGTCGTTGGAGTTGATTGAGTATTGACATTGCCATTGGTAGTCTGATTATCTTGGAGCTCAACAGACTGTTGAAGCATCTTTCTGTCAACTAAACATGGATAAAATAAATATTTGTCATTGCTGATATTCATCCCTATGGACAAGCAATATATATTGAGGACATTCATGATTCTTCCAATCTACCAAACACCCCCATAACATAACAATAGGATATCATCGACAAAAGTAAATGGGTTAATGTTTCCCTTCTACCAACCAAAATTCCTTTGAAAAGCTTTATGGATTTTTCACCTTGTATACTTTTTCTTATGCCATTTGCAACTAGAGAAATAGGAAGGGTGATAGAAAACATCCTTGCCTTAAAACTCACTAAGGATTGAATAATAGAGCAGTAGACCCATTGATTAAAACTAACAACCGATTAGATGTTATGCACCCTATTATCCATCTCCCTTCTGAAGAAAAAGCCGATCTAAAGTAACGGATAAAAGTCTAGGATACATGGTCATATTCCTTGGAGAGATAAAGTTTCATAATTATAGATGGGGTATAATTTACCTTCATACTATGTATGGATTCTTGAGCCTCTTTGACAGCTTTGTGTATGTTTCATCCTTCCAAGAAACCCTATTATTTTACTCAAATTGAAATTGACATAAAAGGTTTAATTCTCATCATTATCACCTTTGAGATGATTTTATAGATCATGTTGCACAATGAGATGGGATGATAATCATTTTAAGAACAAGGATTATCAGTTTTGGGTATCAATACAATAGAGTGGAGTTTATGTTCCTAGAAATTTCACCTGCCAATCTTGTCTCCTTGACTACTTTAAGGAGGTCCTCCCCTATCATATGATATAATCAAATATAAAATTTGATTAGACAATTTCCTGAGGCCACGCTATGGTATTTTTTGAAATATATCATAAATTAAAACAATTCCTCCAAAGTAACTTCCTAATAAAGGTCATGATCCACATATTCTTCAAATGAATGAGGATACTTTCCTAAGAGACTCATCACTTCCACCAATTGACAGTGTTCTGGACCTTTCAAGATGTTGTTGAAATGTTGAACACTAAGATATGCTAAGAATTTGAAATATCTAACCTCCTCTCCATCATCTCCCTTGAGTTCCCATATCATGTTCTTTTTCTTTTAGTGGTTTGTGAAATTGTGAAAAAAATTCATATTCTGATCACTGCTTTCTATCCATATCACCCTGTTTTTTATCCTCCATTATTTCTGTTGGGCCTAAAGAAAGTAAGGCATAATTCATGTAGATTTATTCCTAAGTATGGAGAAGAGATAAAGGAGAAGGATAAGGAGCTATGAATGAGGAAAAAACATAGAGGAAAGAAGAGGAAGGACACTGCAACAAAGGACATGAAAGAGAGGAAGAAGAGGAGGAGAAGGCGTTGAAAGAGGAAGTTGCACCATATAAGTAAGCCATGACAGAAGGATGGAGTGTGACACAAGATGGTACGACAAAATATTAGCAGAAGAAGGTGTGTAAGTAGCATAATAGCTAGAAAATGACAGTAAGACATAAAGCTGAGAAAGTGATAAGCCTTAACAATCATGGGTATGAGCTCGGCTGGAGCCGACGGAAACCATATGCATGAAGGAATATTTGTAAGTAAGGCCGCTATAGTAAGTCAGTTGAGATAGTGACAGTAAGGAGTCTGTAATGAGTCTCTATAGAGTATGCATCGAGTCAGTATTGAGTATGCATCAACTATGTATGGAATCCATATCGAGTATGTAATGGGGATATAAAATAAGGAACCCAAGCTATATGTAGGTTATACATTCTCCCGATAGTTAGTCCTTATATAAATTCAAGACATTCTCTCTACAGTCAATCGTTGTAGACTCTCGTTCGCTGAAAGGTGAGAGCTTTTGGTTGTTCACTTTGTATTGCTGAGCACATCAGAGTAAAGGATATGCAACTGAGTGCACAGAAGAGTAGGAAAGGTTGAGTCGATACAGGATGCGTGTGGATCATTAGTAGAAGTAGAGTAGAAAGAGAACATAGAGAAGACTAGAGAGAATGAGAGGGAGGAAGACTTTTGAAAGTTAGAGAAGAATATTTTGAGTTGATTTTGCAGCTTAATGAGTAGACAGAATGTGCATCTATTTCCTTATGCTAGATGAAGAGCACCTTGTGGTTTTTTCCCGGATGGTTTTCTGCGTTATATTCTGTGTATATGTGTGAATAATGAATGTATCTTAGATATATCTATAAATGTTGTATTGAATGAATTAATTTCAGTCTTCTTATAAATGAATAGGTGTATGGTGGTCTCCTTATATTATTGGAGGTGATTAATTTGCATGTCCATTGCTTATTTAATGAGTTGCATAAGAAAGGTTGGGGCACAAACTAGCTGTTGAAGCACAATGAACAGAAATAATCCACCCTCGGACTTCATTGGAATCCTTGACATAGAGACAAGAACTAAACACCCTCCCACCCAACTGCAAAAACGTGGTTCTAACAGCTAGCCAGCAAGAGAGATATCTCAGGTGAGATGACATCTGCATTGCAGGTGCTTCTGGCTGAGCTCTGTTCTTTTAGGCTAACATCTTGGGCTTTGTTGTGCTGAGCAGAAGGGACTAAAATTGGGTCAGGATCTCTAGGAAAAGGGATAGAGAGATACAAAACCCAACAAATGGTTCTATTGTCAGGACCCTGAGTCGTTGTGGTGAGGGAAATGATGTGGCAACCAATGAAACCAGATATCCAAGATTGGGTGGAATCCAAAGAGTTAGATTTCACATGAAAATAAAGCAAAGGATCTCGGTGGAATCAAACAGAGTGGTTAGGATGATACATATATACAGGATTCCATGATATTTTCTTATCTGAGTTTCCCATTGTGTTGCATGAATGGTAATCTAAGCTAGCGACCCAACAAACAAATTTTCAAGCTGGAGAACCAAGGGAGTGGACTCCCTAGTTAATTAAAAAACTAGAAGAAGTAATCAACCTTATGTCGAGGGCTATATATTTTTGGATAGATAGTATCCTAGAGGGATATATTACTGAGTTTGTTGTTGATACAATAAACTCATACAATGAGGCAGAGCAAATGTTTTTCAAGGACCATGCAGTAGATACATGTTATCTTTAAAGACCTAGATAAAAATGCTTATATGTGAAAAAGAAATTATGTGAATGTAACAAGACTGTATAGAAATAGAGTGGCTATGTCTAAGAAAAACCCTAAAGTGAGATGTTCCCAAGAAATAGTGGAACTAAAATAGAGTCAGTATTTTTCAGGAGCGGAAGAAGATTCAGGTCCGGCAAGTGAAGAAAAACTCTGTTAGGAAGAGGGAATTGCAACAAAAATAGAGAAGAAGAAGGCTACGAGCTTGCATCATACTTCAATGAAGGGTCTTGTGACGAAGAAGAGGAATATCAGCTGATCTCTGAAGGAAATGAACAGTCAAAAGAGTTGACTGAAGTACCAGAACGAGGACGCAGTTACAACTCACCTACATCACCACATACTTTTCCAGAGGTAAGATCAAGAGACTTATCTCGAAGTAATTATGTAAATACGAGTAATACTAATGCTGTAATAGCAGACAAGGAAGTCCGGCTAGAAAAAATTTTGTTTCGACTGTACCAGCAGCAAATAAAATGGCTGGAGCTGGCATTAAGTTACCAATATTCAATGGAAATGGGTTGGAAAACCCATAACAACATCGGTTCCTTTACAAAGATTTCTGTACTATGCGACAAATCCAGGATGAGAATATCAAGAAAGCACAGATGATCACGACTCCGCAAGGTCGTGCGTTGGACTGATATATGGAATTTTCCATAGTAACAGTAGGATTTGTCCCAAAAACACTCAATGAGATTTGAGTGGGTTTGATAGATGAGTTCAAAAAGCCAAATTCTGAATCATAGTTCATCACCGAAATCAAAGAGATTAAGCAGTTACCAATAGAATCTATTTGGGAATTTGACCAAAGATTTAGGACATTGATGGCCAAAGTGAGCTTCCAAATGTCAGATGTGCAACACAAGGAATGGTTTATTGTCTCCTTGTTACCACATATTTGAACCTCATTGATGCAACAGAAGATTGTTTCACAGATAGAGGCCCTAGAAATATCAATGAAATTATAAGCCTCTCAGGGTTGGAGATACTGGTTCAAGAATGATGCAAATTCAGTCGCAACTGGACAAACTTATGGTGAAAATCAAAGAAATTAAGAGAGGAAAGGAGGTTCATGAAGAAATATGGTGTACAATATGTAGGACATACGAACTCCATAAAGACAATTGTGCAACGCTCATGAACTATGTCGTAGCAGGTGCGCTGAAACCGTTAAACACTCAAAGAATTCCTTGGTGTAGGATATGCTAGACTAGGGGAAATAAGTCCGAAGAATGTCTATACTTATAAAATATTGTAACCACACCAGCTAGTCTGTATTGTAAAGTTTGCATATCAATGGGTCATGATGAAAAAGACTGCCGAGCATTTCGATTACTGCAAGAAAAGATGATGGATTCCTACTTAATGAAAAATGATGAGCATATGCAAGCTGAATGAGCACATCCTCAGTAACATCCTGCTTAATATAAACAACCACAATACCAACAGAATCAGTATCCTCAACAACAACAATACCCTCCACAAAGGGGGGTGGAAACTTTAGAGGTCGAGGAAAACAACAAGGAGGAGGATTTGGTTGAGGAAGACGCCAAGTCATATGTTATAATTGCGGGCAGCTAGGACATTTTTCCCAATATTGTCAAAGTCTTGCAAAAACTTGTACATATTTTAAATCATTTGATCACACTGTCAAACAGTGTCCGCAGCTGATTGGAGAATGGAAGGCTAGAATTGACGTAAATCCCATCCTGGTGCTGAATCAGAATCCAAATCCCAGTTAGAAGATGCAGATGATTTCTACCAAACCAATAGAACCTTAGATTGCTGTAGTCACAAGAGGAGGTGTTGCGAGGGGTGTAGACCAAAATGCACAACAAGGAAAACTGCAGGTGAGATCGATGACACAAAAGAAAGCTCCGCTAGATTTCCAATAGGAGAAAGAAATATTCTTGGAGGTGTGACAAGAATTTATTGATGTTGATCATCCATTGACATCTGGACAAGTCAATACCATGCCTAAACGATTTGAACAACTCATCAGGAAGCTGCCAATGAAAAATGTTAGTAAGCTTACATAATTTTTCAAAATTTGTTTAGCACTAATCAATGATAAAGATGTTGTTGCAAAATTGACAACACTAATAGAAGAAACCCCAAATGACCTACCACCTAAAAAAGAGTTAATCATATCGGGAAAGGACTGAAGATAGACCGAGAACTGTGAATGACTACGCATATAAGAGACTATGATATGGATTATATCATATTAGATTTGGGCTTGGATGTTAACATATTGTAATGAAAAACATGGGAGAACATGAATAAGCTGCGATTGGTCTGGTACCCCATCCAAATAAGGCTTGCAAAACTCTCGAAGGTTCTACCTATTGGTATACTAACTCAAGTTCGTATAGAAATCGAAGGCTTAAGAACATATGTTGAATTCGAAGTTATTGACATTATCGATGACACAAATCCATATCTCACTTTGCTAGGAATTGATTGGGAAATAGACAACCAAACCATTATAAAGTTCAAGAAAAGGATCTTATCATTTGAATATTCTAAAATAAGAGCGGTCACGCCAATTGATCTGCTCGAAGGACGTAGATATGTTGAGCTCATACATAGTGAAGGGAAAGGAAATTATCTAGATCACTTGTATAACATCATGTATTCAAAAGAAGACTATATAAATCCAACAATTGATGGGAAACTAAGTTGGAGGAGTGTAAGTTTTTGCACGCTCAACTCAGGTGATTCCCTGGAAAATTGACAGAACATGCTACATGAAGTCTCCATGAGAAGATGTGCAAGAATCACAATAGTTGTCCGAAGGGTAGGAGTTGAAACAAGCGTGCTACCTACATATGAAGGATTACCTAGCCTTGCATATTTTCTGGTAGAATTTGAAGAAAAAGTCACAGAATCATAACGATTGTTCGCTCTAGACTATGTGCTGAAAGCTACGCCCATTAGATGGTGGGGTACACACAAACAATCTATCTCTGAATGGCCATAGTGTAGAAGATTAATGGAGATCAGATTTGGGGAAGATATTAGTTTCCCTGATTATAAGTATACATGACTGACAGATCCTGTGGAACATATTGAGCAATGTTGCAAGAACTGGCAAGAATATCCGCGACAAGAATGGACTCATCGATTCATCCATAATTTGGAAATGGTACCAAGACATTGGTACACATTAGTAGAGTTACAATGAGGAAGTGTCGAATGGGAAAGATTATTGTAAGCTTCACCAAGATATTTGAGTTCACAAGTGAGCACCTGACAGTCGATGTTGCGTTACAAATAATAAAGGAAAACATATTTGAAGAAATCCCAGTCACATACATGAATTTCCATCAATGCAACATGACAGTGCACAACTGGATGGAGTGCTATAATATCAAGGGATAATGAGATGATGATGACCCGCTTGAGATAAATATACATGAGTCAGAAGGTATATGCATAGTGGAAGGAGTTAGTACATGTGAAGATACTCCTTACCCTGCTCAATGCGACCTGATAAAGTAAAAAAAAGGGGGGGATGACAACGATATTTTTGGTACCATTCGGATTTATAACAATAACTAGCATTTAAAGTGACAGATAAGTGGTGGAATAATGCAAAAATATTCGATTAGTGAGCCCACTGTACACCCATGTTCCTTAAATGATGGATTTCTTTCAGATTAATGGATCGCGAGTAAGAGGAATGACTAGGTACTTTATCAAGCTTCGTCGCCAAGACTCTGTTCATCTTGTATGAAAAAATAAGAAAAATACTATTGCTTCCAACCATGAGATCTGAAATGGTGTGGTTGTAGTATGGTCATCTCCATTTCCAACACAAGCACAGTCGAACCCAAGCTTGTATCACCTACCCCTATTATGTAAGGCACTACTGGTTAAATCCCACCACAAAAGGCCCCCGCTGATGTACAACTTGATCTAGGAGTAGAGCCAAATGCTGGTAAACTAGTTGGAAAAGAAAGAATAGGTATGTATGGGACTAAGCAAGGAAAACACACCAGCAATAGAAAAATAAAGGGAAAAGCATCAACACCTCTAGTGCCAATTCTACCAGTGACAAGAAATTTGATGCCACCTTATGTCTCTCCCAGATGCAGGGATGCACTAAGAGTTACAGTTCCAAAAAGTGAAAGGTCCCCACTGATAGTGGCACTAATACCCCAAGGAGTGAAGGTGTTGAAATACATTTTTCTCAATGTAAGGAAGCTATATTATGTTGATCATGATACGAAACCCCAAACAGACTTGGACCGACGAAACTACATGGACATTGTGCAGGACACACCTGAGGCACCTAAATGATTTGTGGAAAAGGAATGGGCCTAGGGATTGGAGTAGTATGGCATACTATCACTGCTATATATGCCACATTTTGGACAAAGTACACCAATAAAAACCTGTGTTAAGTAGTTACTCCTATTTTTTCATGGAAGGGTTCTATGTCTAGGAAATCCTATATGTATAGATATTCAACTGATTGCCACCATCACAGGCCTATCATCTGTAGGAATGGATCCAGTGCCACTTCTAAAAAAGGATCAAGAGGCAACAATAGCTACACGGATGAAGAAAAAATATGATGTAGTAAGAAGAAAAAGGGGATTTCTGATTTAGTCCATTAATAACACCAGTGTTGGTTTTGCTACCAAAGTGTTGGCCTCCAAGTTACTCTGCAAAATGTGCTTGGACTAGTGTACCGTGGGAGCGATTGTGGTTGCGGAACTTTGGGGGACAGGAGTTCAGATCAACTAGTGTCAATTGTTGTTGAACAAGCTTGTACAATATGCCATCGATGCATAGGAAACGGGTATGCCATTTAAATATTCATGGTTTTTACTTTTAATTTCATTTATAACATGGTCCGACCCACAAGACTACCAAGGGATTGACCTGCTAGTGACCTGTAAAGGAGCAAGATATCAGAACCTTTAGTTTGAGGACCTAAAGGATCTACAGAAATAGAACAATATTGAATTCTTTATGCATGGGGAGGCTATATGACACCATGTGAAGAACATGTACGGATTAGACGACTCCATTGTTCACCGATTTATCCAGATTGTTAAACTTGATATTGGCCCGCACCATATTTACATGAATCCACCACAACAACAACAACGTCAAAGGTTACCAACCAATTTTATAATGACAAAGGAGGATATTGAAGAAACTATTAATGAGTGGAAGAAGAAATGGTGTGTCCCAGTACCAGAAGATAAACTTTGACAAGAGGAAAACCAAGTACAAGAGGACAACTCATATGAGGAAAATGAAGAAGAAGAACCCCTGGAGGATTTATACTCTATAGAGAGTCATTCCCCCTCAATACCAAAAGAACTGGAATCAGAAAATGAAGGGGGGGGGGGGGGGGGGGGAGACTTAGAAAGAACAAGTACAATCGAGAAGAAAGAAAAAGAAGATGAAGGCTGACAGAAATGAAAAAACCATTAGCTTGGATAATGATGATGTGCAAATGATGACTGAGGAAATAAATGAAGCAGCACAAACCAGCTTCGAGGCCATATAATAGCGACAAGAAGAAATTTTAGGTACAATTCTATTCTACTAAAATTTTTGTGTAAAGCAGTCGAAGATGTTAAAATTGTTGTCGACTGTCCAAGTGCAACAATGGAGTACATCAAAAAATTCAAGAATGGAGCAAACTATGCCACCTATTCCATTCCCACCAATAACAGTAGAAGTATTTGAAAGGTTTTATTGATTTAGGCACTCTGGAGTTTAATGATGTTTTCAGGGATCGTGGCCAAATTATTAAATATTTTTCATCCATGCACATAAATGAGGTATATGCAGTACAGAGTGCTGTCAATGCAGAAATAAAACTGGGTGAGTGTACTATGGCCATGAAAGTGAAGGATGGACATAAAGATATCAAGAAAATGAAACTTGAAGTTCAAGAAACTAAAAAAAAGAAAAAGGAATGGGAAGAAAACTGTCAGAAAATCAACAAAGCAGCAGCCCTCACTTGTAAGAACATGTAGAAGAAGGAATAACATAAGAAATGGTACCATATGCCAGGGTAGAACAACTAGCTGAGATAATGCTTGACCTTAGAAGGAAAGTTACAAAGTTATAGGAACAAAGGAGACCCAACACACCCCCATAAGTTCTAGAGAGCAGAAGAGATGCAACAACTCAGGATGTGAGGAGAATCAAAGAAGATTAAGAAACATGTGCTAAGGTTGTCAACCAAGTCTCTCAGAATTGGGAAGCACTAATGGATGACGAGAAACCACAGAAGATTGCAAATGAGCTGATTGCGTTTGAAGCAAATATCATGTAGATAAGAAATGATATGAAGCAACTACCCTTAGCACTAAAAATGGCTAAGGCGACAGAGATGAGAAAATCGTAGGAACAAATGACTATGCTACATACACAACAACAATAACGTGAGGAAAAAGTAGAATAGTTGCATGATGAAGCTGAGAGAGTTACAAGCATCATTAAACCTGTACATCAAAAGTTAAGCTATGTATCTTCATCAATGGAGAAATTTATGCCGGAACATGTCAGTTCTAACTTGTTGGAGTAAATGCGGAAGATAGAGGAAGAAGTGCACACAGAAGCAAGAAAGTGGTGAAAATTGTGGAGTATTTTCAAAACAAAATTAACGCAAGTCAAAACATGGAGAAATAGCTTCGCGTGGCTCAGGAAGAGTCACATGTGAGTGTTGGGGTCCTGTTGGGCCTAGAGACAGTAAGGCAGAATTCATGCAGAATTCTACCCAAATATGAAGAAGATCTAAAGGAGGAGAATAAGGAGCTATGACTGAGGAAGCATCATAAAGGAAAGAAGAGGAAGGACGCTGAAACATAGGAAGTGAAAGAGAGGAAGAAGAAGAGGAGAAGGCATCGGAATAGGAAGTTACACTAGATAAGTAAGGCATGACAGAAGTATGGAGTGCGACACGAGACAATACAACAAAATATCAATAGAAGAAGGTGTGCAAGTATCATAATGACTGGAAAATGAAAGTAAGACATAATGCTAAGAAATTGACAGGCCTTAACGATCGTGGGTACCAGCTTGGATGGATCTGGCATAAACCAGACACGTGAAGGCATATTTGTAAGTGAGGTCATTAGTGCCTCCCATTAGGTGTTGCTAGAATAGGAAAGATAGCCTATTGGATGGATATAGTAAGTCAGATGATATAGTGATAGTAAGGAGTCTGTAATGATTATGTATCGAGTTGGTATTGATTATGTATGAAGTATGTATGGAATTTTTATTGAGTTTGTAATGGGGCTATAAAAGAAGGAACCCAAGCTGTATGCGGGTTAGACATTCTCTCGATAGTCAACCCTTATAGAAATTTGAGACATTCTCTCTACAGTCGGTCGTTGTAGACTCTCATTGGCTAAAAAGAGAGAGATCTTGGTTGGTGGCTCTATATTGCTGAGTGCATCAAAGTAATGGATATGCATCTCAGTGCACAGAAGAGTACGGAAGGTTGAGTCAATCCAGGATGTGTGTGGGTCACTAGTAGAAGTAGAGTAGGCATAGATCAGAGAGAATACTAGAGAGCATGAGAGGGAGGAAGATCCTGTAAATTTAGAGAAGAATATCTTGAGCAGAGTCTTCAGCTTAGTGCGCAGACGAAAGGTGCATCTATTTCCTCATGCCAAATGAAGAGCACCTTGTGGTTTTTTCCTGGATAGGCTTCCATGTTATATTTTTTGTATATGTGTGAATGATGAAAGTATATTAGATATATATGTAAATGGTGCATTGTATGAATGACTCCCGATTTGCTTATAAATGAATAGATGTATGATGGTCACCTTATATTACTGGATGTGATTATGCTACATGTCTGCTATTTATTTAATGAGTTGCATAACACAGGCCGGGGCACAACCTAGCTGTTGAAGCACAATGAACACAAATAATCCACCCCCAAACTTCATTGGAATCCTTGGCGCAGAGCTAGGTACTAAACACCCTCCCACCCAAATGCGGAAATGTGGTTCTAGTAGTTACCCATCAAGAGAGATATCTTGGGTGAGACAACATCTCTATCGTAGGTGCTTCCAGCTGAGCTCTGCTCTGTCGGGCTGATATATTGGGCTTTGTTGTGCTGAGCAGAAGGGACTAAACCTAGGTCGGTATCCCTGGGGAAAGGGATAGAGAGACATAAAAGCCAACACTTCCTCTTAATTCATCCAATTAGATTTTTGTATTTTTAGACTCAAGCTCCCTTACATTATTTCATTAATTCTTGTCCTTATTAGAATTGTTGTTCCTTTTAGATATTCAAGGAATTAGTTTTGAATTATGATTGTAGTAAAAGGAGAATGAAGATACACACTAAACAAAACAAACCACACAGGAAACATGAGTGTAGCTCAGGTAATTTCAGTATCATTGTCCTTAATGAAATCCGATGTTACAATAGTTTACATAGGAAGAATTTGAATGCATTAGGGAGAAATTCAAATATACCAATTGGATCTGACTGTACCTAACTGACTAGCTAACTCAATCAATATCTGAGTCCAATAGATCAACTCCCAGATGTCCAACCAACTCATACAATTAGTAATAACTATTTAACTCAGTGCAACTGAGGTGGTAGGTGGGAAAAGGTGCCTACTCCACATGCAGCCATGCATTAGCCATGCATAACTAGCGCTAGCTAATTGATTGTGATCTAACTGAAAGTAACTGGAAGATAACTAAGACTAACTAGTTCCAACTCCAACTAATTGATGGAGGTTGGTTCCGGGACTCCTAGTGGCTCCTAAAATGTAGGGATTGGTCTAGGAGGCTCCCAAACTGATGCATGCACATGCAGTAAGTGGCAGTTAACCTCTAATAGTGTTCCCCACACTCTAGTAATTGGTAAATGTGGCCCCATTAGGCAAAGTGGACTTGTTATAGCTCGTTTTTGTTTTCTATTTTTGAACCATATGCTTATCTTTAAGACATGATTTTTCTTATTGCTTTAAAATTTTGAGCTTGGTTTTTTTAGCATGCTTATGTTTATAGTTGATTTTATAAGTTTTCTTTTTAATTTTTCTTTACTTAGTAGATTTCATAGTTTTTATGGGCTTATGGGATGTATGTATTTCTGAAAGGTTCTAAAGAAATATCATAAGGTCTTATCAAAGGTTAATTACACCATTTAACCCATTGTTTTTGAGTTTTTGTTATAAAATCATTAAATAGATATTCTTGTAGTGCAAAGACAGAAAATTTGAACAAGAGAGCTACAAGAAAATCGTGCCCTTTAAAAATAATCGTAACTTTGCTTGTGAATTTCAAAATTTGCACATGAGAGGAGTTTTTCACACCTATAAAGGAGATAGATACGTGTTTAGGCCTTACTAATCATTTTGACAAGTGTTGAGTTAAGGAAATAATGATTCATGTGAGTTGCAGTTGTTTGGAAGGTGGGAGATGTAGATCCTTTCAACAACAATGACGGTGCACGATGGGGGTAATTTGTTGTCAATTACGAATTTCTTGAATGTATGAAAGCTCAGAGAGAATGCATTGATACTTGGCAGTTTGTGGTTGGAAGATGAAGAAGGTTAGAGATTTAGGGTTTGCAGGGTAATCGACTGGCGTAGTTGTGGAAGATGAAGACAGAGAAACAAAGGTCACTGGACACTTGGAAGACAAGATACAAAATTTTTGGCAAACGAAACCATTATTATGATAGGTATGCAACCAATTGCTGAAATCATGCTTGAATTTGGGTTTGTAGTGATAGAAGAGTAGTGATGGATATTAATTAAGAATTGCATCAAGTTGAAGAGCCTGATTTTTTCTCAGTTATTAATCTTTGTTGTCAGTAGAAATTGTTCCGAAATTCTTATCAGTTTTGAGGAAAAGTTCATATCTAGGGTTTTCAATCTACTCAACTTCTGATTTACTGTATAAATTACATACTTTCAAAGTAGTTTGAACCATTTTATGAAGGATAAACAGCTAAGGTGTATTACCCAGAATGGAGAGAAGTGGGAAGACGAATAGGGCTGAGCCTTCAGACATGTCTTGGGCTAAAACTTTCCCTGAGTGTGCAAGGTTGTTTTTAGAAGCAGGTTGGTTACAATATTTTGAGAAAATTAATAGTCACCATACAAAGGTTTCTTATGAATTTGCTTAGGGTTTAGAGAAAGACACAGTCTCATTTAATACCCTAAAATTTGAATGGACTAGAGAATTAATAGCAGAGGCTATAGGCATTGCTAATGAAGGTGAGATTTGGTTCAAGAATGTGCCTTTTGCTTTTAATTCAGAGAATTACCTACTGTCCAATGTAGTTTCAGATTGGGGTAAAGGGGTACATATACAGAATTTTAAACTAGAATGGAGAGAGGCAATCAAGATCTTGCAGAATTATGTAACCTATGAAGGAAGATATGCCTCTGTGTTCAAATACCACATCAGGTTTTTACAGCACTTAAGTCAGGAATCAAGGATGAATCTCCCTTTCTTTTTCCTCAAAAGTTTGTAGAAAATGTCTAGCAGAATAAGGGAGCATCCGGATCATAATAAGAAGTCCATTTTTCATCATGGTTTGATAAAATTGATTATCAGTACTGTGCTCCAGATGAAAGGAAAGAATTGGGACTATTTTTTGTTTTGGTCTGGATTTCAAAGTGAAAAGGAAGACCAATAAAAAAGAAGATAGGTGAACAAATCCCACAGTCTTGTTAAAAAATTGAAGAAAGAAGTTATTATTGAAGTAGAAGAGCAGACTCCAAAATTGAATTCCTCAACACAGAGGGTTGAAGAGCCTGAAAGTGAATAGCAAAAGAAAACTGATGAAGATGAATTTTTGAAATTTCAAAGGCAGAATTTAGATGATTCAGTAAATACCCTTAATAAAGAAGCAAACCAGGGAGTAGGTGAATGTCTTTTAGAACAAGAACAGATCCATACAGAGGTACATGAAGAAAGAAAAGAAATCCTAGTGCTTGATAAAACAAGGGTTGACAATACACAGAGTTCAAAATAGGGGTTTGAAGAAAAGATGGTTTTACACGGAGTTAAAAGAAAGGTGGTTCAGCTAGCAGCTATTAAGCATCAAGGTAAAACCTTGAGCATGTTGGGAGAAATAGGAGTAGGCTAGAGACCTAAAACCAGACCTAAGAACAAATTAAGGTTAAACATGAAAAAGCTTTTAAATCCTAAGCTAGCTTAGGATAAAATCACAATATTAGAAGATTCTTCTTCCCAAGAAGATTTAGAAGAGGATGAAAGCCTGAATGTTAGAAAGGTTAAGGGTAAGAAACATGATTCTTTGATGGCTAATTCAACCTCAACAAGGATTAAAATTTTAGAACAGTTAGAAGATGTTAAAGGAAAAGAAAGTGTTAGCCATCAGTAGGATGATTTCATGAAACATCATTCAGTGATGACAACATCATGTATAGGTGAAGAAAAAATTGTAGAGCCATCAACCCAGTGCAATTTTGAAGGTGCCGAGTCTCGAGGGGTTCCTGTAACAGTGACAGAACAACAACAAGAGGATGATGAGGAAATTTTTAAGAAATTAAAGATCCCATGGATACCAGAAGGAATGTCTTCATTTTCAGAAGGGAAATGTATAGATTCTGAGAATGAAAACCTTTGAAAAAGTATCAAGCAATACAAGTATCAGATAGAATTTCTGCATGAAACAAATGAAGGATTAGTAGTGGCCAACAACATATTAAGAGAAGATCTAGAGGAGGTTAACATCCATTACCAAGAATTAATTGTAGTTTCTAAGGAAGCATTGAAGAGGAAAAGGAAGACACAAACCTTATGTGTAGAGCTAAAGCAAAATATCCAAGAAGTAACTCAGCAAAATCAAGAATTATAAAAAAGAGTCGAAGACCTAGAAGCTGAGCAGCAGAGAACTAGAAGAAAAACTCAAGCTTTGGAAGGAATAACCCTTTTGGCTGAAGCTGCAAAATATCTTTAAAATAATATTGATGACATGTGTCTTTTAGTTAATTTTTGTTAAGATATTAGTTAAATTTGGAAAATTTTTACTTTGTTAGTGGTTGATAGTCTGACCTAGAAGGTAGTTAGGCAGTTAGATAACTGTTTTTTTGATGTAACCAAGACAAAAGCAAGACAATAGAATGAGAAAGTGTTTGAATTTTTGTACATGGGGAGGCTTTCAAGCTACTGTTTACAGAGCTAAGTTCAGAAACTCTTATGTATTTTTGATCACTGATTATGATATATATGCAAGATATAAGCCCATTTTACTTTATTTGCTGGTTTTATTTTTGATTTGTGTAATCACTCAGTTGACATATTCATTTCTTTTTTGAGTTATTATTCATGAAATGCTTGTTATCTGTGGATGAAATTCAGTATTGTGTTTATTGTTTCTGGTTTATGTTTCATATATTATGCATCTCAGTTCTTCATTGTTACATGATTTAGTGTTTGTCTTAGCCTGATGAGATTTTACCCTTTTGTTGTCAAAATGTAAAACCAAAACCCTAAAAACCTATTTTACTTAGTTTTATTTTGTGATATTGTGTTGGCTTGTTCTTTAGTAGTATGAGAACAATTTATGGCACTAACATCTTTGGCACCGTTTCTGGGGATGAAGCTGAAGTATACTTTCCCTGGGTTATTCATCATTCAACTGGTTTTGAGAGGTGAACAAAACCAACAAATCATTAAGACTACATTTCACCAAATAGTTCACAGTGGCTAGTAAGGGCGTTGGAATAAGAGGTAGAACAACTTCACCATTACACTTGGGGGCCTCAGACCCAGAGCAAATTCTGAAAGAATCTAGGACGATTAAGAAGTCACAATCATCTCCAGATTTATGTATCCCTAATTAATTTGACCTACTGTCACCCTTTCCACTTTTCGAGGAGGAAAAAGAAATTCTGTCTTGACAAATCGATTGGTGACTCCACTAGTTCAAGATGCAGATGCCGAAGACCATGGAAGCCATTCTAGCTCGAAGGTTTACACCTTTCAATTTTTTTGATGTTTCAGGTTTTCCAAATCCAGTACCTACTATGGATGTTTGGGGAGATTGTCTTCCATGGTTTAGAGAAAGTAAAGAGGATAATCCTTTAGATCACCTCATCAGATTTCATCAATATATGGTTCAATTAAATATACAACATGAAGATGTGCTCATGAAGATGTTCATGTATTCACTTGAGCAAGATTGCATGAGAATGGTATTTTTCTCTTCCCACTGCTAGCATTTCCTCATAGAAATAATTCCATACATGTTTCCAGAAACATTGTAAGTATATGTTCTCAGCTGAATTCTCTTTTAAAGATTGTTGTGAGCAGGCTGATTTTTATAATACAATTTTTTATTCAAAAAATTATGATGATAAGTATAATCAAGGATTCAAAACATGTCATGAAGAAGTTGTAGTTTCAGAATTTGTTGAATATGAATAAGTAACATTTTCAGATTCTGCGGTTAAGGAAGAATTCCATGATCATTACGATAATCAAGTTGTTGTTTTAAGTCAGGTTGAAGATGATTCTAGTGATGAGATCAACAGAGATAGTTTGGAATATTGTCATAATTATTTCAACACTCTTAATAATCATTTGAATGCTAATCTTGTTGAATATCAATCTCTTGTTCAACAAACTGTTGGAAATCATTGTTGTGTTAAAGATCAGCTATGTATTGAAGAAAAACACAAACCTTCAACATCATCATTTGAAATTTCCTAGAATGCTCCTCGTTATGATGAAGAGATTGGGGTTCCAAGACAAGACTTATGTGATGAATTATATTCTATTCCTTTTTGTTTTGATACTAAAATCGATGAAATCTAGGCTGTTGACATTTTTAACGTTATATCAAAAGTTTCTTATATTCATGGTTATGATAAATCTGTTGTTCAAAACCATTATGAAGATGCTCTAATTTTTTATAAATATGATGATGAAATTGAAAAGAAAGAACTAGAAATGTGTGATGTGTGTGATATGGTACAATCTGATCAGCAGATTCAGGAATGCATTCAGTCCATTATCCTTGAAAAACTAGAGCCAATGTATGATAGTTATCCATTTGAAGAAACTGTGGAAAAGGAGGTTCAGCTTGTTGACATTATTGATGATACTGTCCCAAAAAATACGGAGCAAATTCAGGCTGATCCTGATGTCTTTTATCACCAATGCCTAGTTGATATTCATGGAACAAAATATTATTATGGACAACCTATCTTTTTCATAGAACAAGAAGAGGTAACTTTTGGAATTTTTTATGATCCAGTGGCAGATTATTTAGAGTCACATTAGAGGAAATTTCAACTCAAAATGGGCTTTTTAACTTTTATTCAAATTCCATGTCATCATGTGTTAGCCAATGAAATTGCTTTAAATTTGAAATACCGTATAGGTCTTAAACTCTTTTTTAATATAAATTTGGGGATAGGTATCATAAAAAAACTACTTTTTTTGTTTGTATTTTTGACATATCTCCCCGTGTTTTTACTCAAATTTCGATCGGGAGAGCTCGTTGGATGCGGAATTAAATTCCGCATCCAACGAGCACCCACTCGGCATACTTTTGATGGACCCCGCTACCCCAAAAACAAGAAATACCTGAAAAAATGTAATGATGATGTCATCATTACATTTTTTCAGGTATTTCTTGTTTTTGGGGTAGCGGGGTCCATCAAAAGGATGCCGTGTGGGTACTCGTTGGATACGGAATTTAATTCCGCATCCAACGAGCTCTCCCGATCGAAATTTGAGTAAAAACACGGGGAGATATGTCAAAAATACAAACAAAAAAGTAGTTTTTTTCTTTTCTTTCTCCAAAATTAATAAATATTATTTTATTATTTTAACTATTATTTTATTAGTTCATTTTAGGAGGCCCATTTTGAGTTGAAATTTCCTCTAATGACACTAAATTATAAATCTATTATCTTAGAGACACCATTTGATGAAAGTGAGTACAAGTTGCTAGATCTTTTCTCTTCATGTTTTCCAATATTTCTGATTATAGATATATTCGGAGTTGGAAGCAAGTTTTGGTGGGTTGATGAAATTTGTGTTTGGTTACATTGTAAATGGAATTACAATTTGATTCAGTAAATGGAAGGTTCCTCAAATACTTTTACAGTCTTTGAAGGAAAGATATTTGATTTTCATTATATATATCGCTGTGTGAAGGTTTGAATAAAGACTCCATATCCCAATGGATATTTTGCAGAATAGCAGACAGTGTTCAGTTACAACATAGAAGGAAATGATCTACAGGTTCTTGAAGCCTCACAAGGAGGTCTTCATCCCGTAGCAGGAGCCAGATGTTATAGCTCATTTTTGTTTTCTATTTTTTAACCATATGCTTATCTTTAAAACATGATTTTTCTTATTGCTTGAAAATTTTGAGCTTGGTTTTTTTTAGCATGCTTATGTTTATAGTTGATTTTATAAGTTTTCTTTTTAATTTTGCTTTACTTAGTAGATTTAATAGTTTTTATTGGATTATGGGATGTATGTATTTCTGAAAGGTTCTAAAGAAATATCATAAGGTCTTATCAAAGGTTAATTACACCATTTAACCCATTGTTTTTGAGTTTTTGTTAGAAAATCATTAAATAGATATTCTTGTAGTGCAAAGATAGAAAATTTGAACAAGAGCGCTACAAGAAAATCGCGCCCTTTAAAAAAAATCGTAACTTTTCTCGTGAATTTCAAAATTTGCACATGATAGGAATTTTTCACACCTGTAAAGGAGATTGATACATGTTTAGGCCTTACTAATGATTTTTACAAGTGTTGAGTTAAGGCAAGAATGATTCAGGTGAGTTGCAGTTGTCCGGAAGGTGGGAGATGCAGATCCTTTAAACAGCAATGATGGTGCACGATGGGGGTAATTCGTTGTCAATTATGAATTTCTTGAATGTATGAAAGCTCATAGAGAATACATCGATACCTAGAAGTTCATGGTTGGAAGATGAAGACGGTTAGACATTTAGGGTTTGCAGGGTAATCGACTGGCGTAGTCATGGCAGTTGAAGACAGAGAAACAAAGGTCAGTGGGCACCTGGAATACAAGATACCAAATTTTTGGCAATCGAAACCATTATTATGACAGGTATGCAACCAATTGCTGACATCATGCCTAAATTTGGGTTTGTAGTGACAGAAGAGTAGTGTTGACTGTTAATTAAGAATTGCATCAAGTTCAGGAGCCTGATTTTTGCTCAGTTATTAATCTTTGTTGTCAGTAGTAATTGTTCCGAAATTATTATCAGTTTTGAGGAAAAGTTCATATCTAGGGTTTTCAATCTACTCAACTTCTGATTTACTGTCGAAATTACATACTTTCAAAGTAGTTTGAACCATTTTTTGAAGGAGAAACAATTAAGGTGTATTACCTAGAATGAATAGAAGTGGGAAGATGAATAGGGCCGAGCCTTTAGACATGTCTTGGGCTAAAACTTTCCCTGAGTGTGCAAGGTTGTTTTTAGAAGCAGGCTGGTTGCAATATTTTGAGAAAATTGATGATCACCATATAGAGGTTTCTTATAAATTTTCTCATGGTTTAGAGAAACACACAGTCTCATTTAATACCCTAAAATTTGAATTGGCTAGAGAATTAATAGCAGAGTCTACATGTGCCTTTTGCTTCAAAAAGGTGCCATTTGCTTTTAATTCAGAGAATTACCTGCTATCCAATGTAGTTGCATATTGGGGTAAAGGGGTACATATACATAATTTTAAACCAGAATGGAGAGATCCAATCAAGATCTTGCATAATTATGTAACCTGTGAAGGAATATATGCCTTTGTGTTCAAATACCACATCAGGTTTTTACAGCACTTAAATCAGGAATCAAGTTTGAAGAAGATGTCCAGCAAAATAAGGGAGCATTAGGATCATACTAAGCAGTCCATTTTTCATCATGGTTTGATAAAATTGATTATCGGTACTGTGATCCAGAAGAAAGGAAAGACTTGGGACTATTTTTTGTTTTGGTCTGGAATTCAAAGTGAAAAGGAAGACCAATAAAAAAAATACAGGTGAACAAATCCCACGGTCTTGTTAAAAAATTGAAGAAAGAAGTTATTATTGAAGTAGAAGAGCAAACTACACAATTGAAGTCCTCGACATAGAGGGTTGAAGAGCGTGAAAGTGAACAACAAAAGAAAACTGATGAAGATGAATTGTTGAAATTTCAAAGGCAGAATTTAGATGATGCAGTAAATACCCTTAATGAAGATGCAAACCAGGGAGTAGGTGAATGTATTTTAGAACAAGAACAGATCCATACAGAGGTACATGAAGAAAGAAAAGAAATACCAGTGCTTGATAAAACAAGGGTTGACAATACACAGAGTTCAAAATAAGGGTTTGAATAAAAGTTGGTTTTACAAGGAGTTAAAAGAAAGGTGGTTCAGCTAGTAGCTATTAAACATCAAGGTAAAACCTTGAGCATGTTGGGAGAAATAGGAGTAGGATGGCGACCTAAAACCAGACCTAAGAACAAATTAAGGTTAAACATGTTAAATCTTTTAAATCCTAAGCTAGCTCAGGAGAAAATTACAATATTAGAATATTCTTCTTCCCAAGAAGATTTAGAAGAGGATGCAAGCCTGAATGTTAGAAAGTTTAAGGGTAAGAAACATGCTTCTTTGCTGGATAATTCAGCCTCAGCAAAGATTAAAATTTCAGAACAGTTAGAATATGTTAAAGGAAAATAAAGTCTTAGCCATCAGTAGGATGACTTCATGAAACATCATTCAGTGATGACAACATCATGTATAGGTGAAGAAAAAAATGCAGTGCCATCAACCTAGTGCAATTTTGAAGGTGCTGAGTCTCTAGGGGTTCCTGTAATAGTGATAGAACAATAGCAAGAGGACAATGAGGAATTTTTTAAGAAATTAAAGATCCCATGGATTCCAGAAGGAATGTCTTCATTTTCAGAAGGGAAATCTATAGATTCTGAGAATGAAAACCTTCGAAAAAGTATCAAGCAATACAAGTATCAGATAGAATTTCTACATGAAACAAACGAAGGATTAGTAGTGGCCAACAGAAGATTAAGAGAATATCTAGAGGAGGTTAACAACCATTACCAAGAATTAATTGTAGTTTTTAAGGAAGCACTGAAGAGGAAAAGGTAGACACAAAGCTTATGTGCAGAGCTGAAGCAAACTATCCAAGAAGTAACTCAGCAAAATCAAGAATTATCAAAAAGAGTCAAAGACCTAGAAGCTGAGTAGCAGAGAACTAGAAGAAAAACTCAAGCTTTGGAAGGAATAGCCCTTTTGGCTGAAGTTGCAAAAGATCTTTAAAAGACTATTGATGACAGGTGTCTTTTAGTTAATTTTTGTTAAGATATTAGTTAATTTTGGAAAACTTTTACTTTGTTAGTGGTTGATAGTCTGACCTAGAAGGTAATTAGTCAGTTAGATAACTATTTTTTGGATGTAACCAAGATAAAAGCAAGACAATAGAATGACAAAGTGTTCGAATTTTTGTACAAGGGGAGGCTTTCAAGCTATTGTTTATAGAGCTAAGTTCAGAAACTCTTATGTATTTTTTATCACTAATTATGATATATATGCAAGCTATAAGCCCATTTTACTTTATTTGCTGGTTTTATTGCTGATTTGTGTAATCACTCAGTTGACATATTCATTTCTTGTTTGAGTTATTATTCTTGAAATGCTTATTAACTGTGGATGAAATTCAGTATTGTGCTTATTGTTTCTGGTTTATGTTTCATATATTATGCATCTTAGTTCCTCATTGTTACATGATTTAGTGTTTGTCTTAGCCTGATGAGATTTTACCCTTTAGTTGTCAAACTATAAAACCAAAACCCTAAAAAGCTGTTTTACTTAGTTTTATTTTGTGAGATTGTGTTGGCTTGTTCTTTAGTAGTCTGAGAACAATTTCTGGCACTAACAGGACCCAATGGTACTAGTGGACCCAAATAATTAATTAAGGTTCCTAAGTTAGGATAAATAATCTAAATAGAAATTATGGTAAAGGGAGGATTAATAATCCTAATAGTCCTCAAAACATATGTTATTGAGATGGAAAATGGCATCCAGGTTGTCATATATTTCTCGAATCTTCAAACCTATTGATCGGTGACGTGTGTTGGGCAATTTTTCTACCTGTTCTTTTAAGTTCTTAAGAGATGAACAAAATTGTGTGCATGTTGAGTTAGGATTGTTTGGATCATTGTGATGGTAGTGATTATAAACAATTTCCTTGAAATATTCTTCCTTCGACCATAAGGGATTATACTTAAAAGGCGTCTTAGGATTTTAATGGTTGTTGTCCACTTCAAGAACAATTGGATAGTGGTGAGAAAAAACGAACTTGGAAAGACCAATCTTCGTGCTTGTCAACTTTCCAATAGAGTTCCTCGTGCCATAAAAAGCTTTCAGGCATTTTTGAAACTGCCTCTACTCCTACCCTATTATTTACCTAGGTGGGTGATGGAGACAATGTGTGACAGAGAGAAATTCCTATGGCTTGGGGTACCACAATAGACAACTTTGACTCCAGAAATCAATCTTTCCCAATATGCAATAGAAATAAAATGTCTAACACTAAAGGATCAGACCTCGTACCTTATTCCGGATGGTTGAAGTAGATCCCCGTTGAGCTTTCCAATCTTCAGCTTGAATTGATATAATACTTCCTCAACAACAAGTAAACAATACAAGCATACTATATATCATGGTGTTAGATCTATTCTAGAATATATAATCAATAATGTAAAATCATTTGACATATTCCAATGGATACAATATTCAATCAAATACACATCATTGGACAAGGAAAGATAGTTCTTATTAATATAAATCAGAGATTACAAGATAGATACAACCTCTGACGGCACGTCTGCGAATCGGAGAAACTGAATCCCCCACTTGGGCCTCCACCACCTCAATCCTCCATCTCTCGATAGCAAACTCACTAGCAAAAGGCAAGCTTGGGAAGAACGTAATAGTGCTCTAAGGGGACAAAGGGATGCAGACTCAAGTATAGTTCTGGCAACAATGGACTATAGTTTTGTTGCTTCAATCTCTCTATATGCCTTCAATGTACCAAGGGGTTGCTTATATAGCTTCACAAGGGATAATGAAGGGTCGAATCCGAGCAGGCAATGGAAGGCCAGGAGTCAAATGAGTCGGATCCATGTCAAGGAAAACTCCAAAAGGATTTGGACTTATGCACACATCCCGATGTATGCGGATATAGGGGTCAAACTCGCGTATGTATGCGGTTATCGGGGAAAAATCCGCGTATATCATCTTTTATATAGTTTTTTAGGGATGATCAAGGTAACATCAAGGGATAAAATATGGCCCATGGGGTCTAAAGAGTCTGCAACGGGACAAGGGAAGGCCATACAAAGTGTGATTCACCTGGAGTGGTGAAATCCGCTATAACAGATGCCCCCTAATGTGTGAGGTCAGAGGGGTCATACGATG